>VZTT01061152.1:120585-143937 GCA_013400855.1 Buphagus erythrorhynchus
AAACAGTATTAAAGTAAAAAAGATCTCATGTGAGAAAAATAATTTCTCCAGATTAGCCCTTTTCAATGATAAAATATTTTGACAACAGGCTCAAAATTTCTATTATACTTCAGTGACAGGCAATAGCTTCCTAATGAGGTAGCTGCCTCTGCTGTATATTTTTAACAAATGCAGAAGATTACTAATTGGTGCCCATACTTTCAAGAAAAGCAGGTAAGACAGTCAGCATGACTACAAGCCACTTAATTCAACATGGACAAATTCTCAATTAAATCCTCTATCAGTTCATCAATTAAATATAAATGCTGGTATGTAATTACAGCCAGGGATGATGATTTTATAGAAAGCAGACCTTGTGGACCAAATCTTATTTATTTATTTGATGAGGCCAAAATTTTCTTTAAAAAATATATTTGTGAGGATATATTTAAACTTTTATAAGGCATTTGAATTTTTATAAGGCATATAACTGATCATCTGATTTAAAAATTAACACTATGCTTTATTAATAAAGCACATAATAAGTGAACTTAAAAGTGGCCCACAAACCCCTAGAAATAGTCATGAAAGGGAAAACACCATGGAGCTCAAGTAATTTTAATATGATCCCTCAGGGTTGGCACTGGATTTTGGAATATATAACATTTTCATAAATGATTTTCAAATAAGGTTAATGCAATCTCAGAACAATTACAGCTGACGAAAACAGGCGGGATGATAAAGAGCAAAGATGGAAGAGTTATATAGAATGATCTGAAGTAATTCAGCATATGAAACAATTAAGCCCACAAAATATTTTAATAAAATCACATTCACATTATACCTGTAGAAAGAAAAGTGCAAATCATGCCTACAGAGTGAAGGGTGTATTGGCAGAGCAGTGACTTAAAATGAATCTAGAGTTAAAATGGACAAACAAATTATAAACAGAATTATCATTAGTCTCAATGCTGCAAAAACACAAGGAAGGTTATCATACTCCTTCAGTGTATTAACCCGGGACAACTTCAGTGCATTTTTTTGATAGTACTGACATGGAAATTATGCTTCCAGTTCTGCTGCCCACATTTGGAAAGTCATGGCACAAAACTGAAGAGACAAACATGAACAAATTAAAGTCATATTCCCTACCTTTTCAAGAAGAGACCTACAGGAATGCTGAGTCATTCCAGGAAAACCAGGAAGCAGGGGAATACAGGTCAAGTTGAACACATTCAAATTGGAAACTCAACTAATTTTCAACTGCAAGAGTGATGAAGCACCAAGACCTTCAAATCAAGACAGAGTTCATCTTTGGAAGAAAATCACAGACCTTTTACAGACCTTGGTTCTATCAATTTATTATAGCTTAATGAACAACCTGTCAAAAGTAATAGGAAACCAGCTTGAAGCTCATTGTTGTCTACGACATCTCCCATTGAGCTAAGGACTACAAAAAAAAAACCTGTGACATTTACAAAGTTTTTAAACCTTTAAAGTAACACTTGAAATTGAAACAGACGGTTCCCTTCAGCTCAACACATTCTCTTCCCTGCCTTGGGGCACTTGTTTGCAAAGAGTGTTAAGGAAAGACCACAGCATAAATGACACACAGACTCTACTCTGTGTATAACAAAAATAGATTAGGCCAGATCCTCTATTAGCATAAATCATTGAAATCACATATTTTTGGCTCAGTCTCACAGGAAAGGAGGAAATTCCAAAAAGCAGGGTTTTGACAGACATGATTTTCACATAACCTAAAAGAAGCATGAACATATTGCTCAAATAATTGCAAGACAATTCAAAAATATTTTGTGATGCTGTTCAAATGGCTTGGAAAGGCTTTCCAGGTTAGAAAGCATGAAAGAAGCTACAAAAAGTTTTAAAATGTGCATAGGATCTATAAATTCAACCAAAAAATCAAATTCAGTTTACTGCTTCTCACTTCTTTAAAGCTGAGATTACATCAGAAACATCCCACATCTGATGTTTAACTTGCACCTTAAAAAGTGCAGAAGTAAAAATTTTCTCAGCATTCCATTTTAGTCTATTTAATTCTTACATAATTTGTTTATTCCAAGGAAGGATCTAAGGAGGATCACTGCAAAGAGCCAGTAAGGGTGAAAAACTAGTTTCTCCCTTCAGAAGATAACATTTCCTAGGAGAAATCAGCTGAAGCTTACATATCTTGTCACTAGAATGTTGCTCCAACAGCATTAAGCTATTAGAAATGAGTCACTGGCAATTCCAGAGAGCAACATGTAGGCTTGGGGGGAAAAAAGAACTACAAAAATTTAATCATGGTATTAAATCAGCTCCATTGAGGATCCACACAAGCAGACTGGTGCACAACCTTGCTGAGAAAGCCATCCATTACGAATGCAGGGCAGCGGTTCCCAATCTTGTTTCCCTGACTGAGTTTTGATAAATGACAGACAGCAGCACAGTCACCACACCAGCACCCTCAGGTGAGTCCCAAAAACCTTCACAGATTTCTAGAAAATCAGCTTTTCTGAGCAGTCTCTAACCTGTTGCTCCCGCCTCTTGGTTGCCATCTCCTCATGGCAAACTGTGGCAGTACATGGAGAAGCATGGGAGCAAGTGTGCCTGTGAATAGAGAGGAAAAACGATCTTGAGAATTTCAGTTTTCTGTCTATCATTAGGCTCTTGTTTACCAACACTTATTTTCCTAAATTTTCATCAGTAGCTGACATAATTTTTGAATCTATTCTTACCATCCTTTATGTCCCCTGCTGGTTTTAGCTGTAGCTGGGCATTGTCATTTATAATTTTGTACCTAAGTACCCAAGCAATGCTTTTGCATTCTTCTTTTGTTGTTTTTCTTTATTGATGTCCACCTTTTCCTAAATCAAACCTTGGAGAAACCTTTCCTCAATTCAGCCTCAAAGGGAAATTAAACACATAGCTATATAAAGAATGTTGAAACAATAGATCATGCTCGGCAGACAGACATGAATACACAGACAAAAATAGAAGCTTGCCTTTGCTGTTTTTTTAAAACAGCCCTTTCAAGTTACCTTTACAGGGGTTACCTGCAGGAGCACAGAATTCAAATTAGGAAAAAGCACCATTGCCAGACTCACTGAGAGCTCAGTCCATCTGCTTCAACATCCTCCATCTGACAAGGGTTAACAGGAGATCTTTCAAAGTCAGACAAGCCCACTAAGGGCAACCACAGGACAACACTGAGAAACCAGCTTCCTCCATCCAGACATATGAAGGGTGCTTTCTTTCTTGAAGCATGCAGCTTTTAGTACTTTTTTTCTTCCTACAGTCTTTTTTATTTTAATCTCCTCTGATACATCAGGAGATTCTCTCATTATTAACCTTTTTTTGATCCTATTAAGCTTCTGGCAGCAATAATATCAAGAGACAGTAAGGTTCAGAGGTTAATTGTGTCTTGTATTTAAAAAGTACTTCCTTTTTCCATTTTAACTGTGTTCATTTTTAAATAATCCTAAAATAGAAAGTGAAAAAAAAATCTATAGCACAGTTTAAAATTAAAATGAAAGAAGAGAGAGAGAGTTAAATTATGACACTCAAATAATTCTTTCCTGTAAGCCCTGAGGGAAACCTGATGTCACTGAGAACTTAATGTAAAGTGCTACTGTTAAGGTTAGATTAGAAAGAAAATTTTAAAAATAAGTCATTTAATCAGCTTCTCAGCTGGTGTGAATCAGTTCAGTTCTTTGGGAGGTCTGGAGCCTGGAGTGATTTATATCACCTGAAGATCATGCCCTTTGATCTTTAAGTATCTAATAATTTTTTTTGATGTCCTGCAGCCTTCTTTTTTTAAATCATGGTGTACAGAACCAGACCTTCTACTTCACCTGTGGCCTCACCTCCTGCTTCCTATGTCTCATCCTCTTGTTCATAAATCCCAGAATTAGATTTATCCCTCTTTTGCGGATCCTTATTTAGTTTGTGATCCATTCAAGATCATCACCCAGTGAGTAACTCAGCTGGGTTGTATTTTTAATGCTCCCTGCCTGCCTACAAACACACCTCTCCCCCCATGTATTGAGCACTTGAATTTACTAAATTTCATCTCACTGATTTCAAATCACTTATGCAATTAATCAAGACAATTTTGAATTGTAATTGTGTCTCTTCCTTTCATTTTTCCTTCAGGAACTGCCTCCTGCTAGCCAGAGTCACTTTTTTAGCTCCAAACTCAGTTCTGCATCAAAATAATTTCATTCAAGCAATGTAACAAGTAGCACAACATAGCAAGCATACTGCCGGCTATAGAGCCACCTTAGGACTTGCTACACCAAAGCTCAAACCCAAAGATTTTAAGATTTACTTTCCTCTTTCATAATATACGTATCACTGCATTGTGAATAATACACCTACTACATAATGTTTTATTATTTAGCATGGTTGAATTGGATGATCTCAAATGTCTTTTACAATTAAATTAAAAATTACCCCACTTGAAACCTGCACATTATGTTTACATAACTTTATTATTCTTCATATATTTTCCTTATTATAAATATCACAGAATCACAAAATAAGTTGAGTTGGAAGCAACCCACAGGAATCATCAAGTTGTACTCCTGGCCCTGCACAGCTCCATCCCTAAGAATCACACCATGTGCCTGGGAGTATTGTTCAAATTCTTCTCGAACTCTGTCAGGTTTGGTGCTGTGACCACTTCCAGGGGAGCCTGTTCCACTGCCCATTTACCCTCTGAGCAAAAAATCCTTTTCCTAATATTCTACCTAAACCTCCCCTGACACATCTTCAGGCCATTCCCTTGGCTCCTGTCACCACAGAGCAGAGATCAGTCTCTGCCCTTCTTCTTCCCCTCAAGAGGATGTTGTAGCTGCAGTGAGGTCTCCCCTTAGTCTCTTCCAGGCTGAACAGACCAAGTGACCTCAGCCTCTCCTCACACAGCTTCCCCTCAAGGCCCTTCCCCATCTTTGTTGCCCTCCTTTGGACACTGTAATAGTTTAATGTCTTTCATGTATTGTGGTACCCTCAGGACTCAAGGTGAATATGTCATATTATGCGTCAGTGCTTGCTTATGTGTAAGCCTGGATTGACGTGAAGGATGCTTCCATACGGAGGAATATTGTACTGCAGCTACACTCCTCTTTTCTGAAAGAAACAGTTTTATGCCTTCCATTTGCTTTTGACAGCTAATGAGTCAAAGGAGAATTGCTCAAATCTGCTTGACTTATGCTAAAAAAAAGCCTTAAAAAGAACTGAGCATACACAGATCTCATCTCTGCCTAAACACCTTCCACTTGTTCAGGGAAAATGCAGAAATGGTTGACACATTCACTAACAAAAGGTCTAATTTCAGTGTCAGACAGCCATCAACCAGAACTAATCTTGTGGACATATACTATGCAATGCAGGCAGCAATTTTTTCTTTCAGAAGGATCCAAGGAATAGAAGTGCTGTCCTGCTTTTCATCCTCCAAAAACCATTGGTTGTGCTCACCTACTGGGATTTATCTTACCTCCTTCTCTCTTCAACACCCACTTGCAGAGGGATACACAACCTATAGGTTTCTCTGTCAAGAACATCCAGCTGATTCACCATTTGACTCTCCACAGATGTAAACATTGCTATCTGTAAAATGTCATACTGCTTGGCAGAAATTAGTTACTGTGCAAAGAGCAGAAAATTTCTCCTGACCCTACAGAAGGTTCGACAATGATCCAGAGAGTAAAGTACTTCAAAGAAGCAGCTGGAGCATAAACTGTTTCTTTCATCAGAAACATCAGTGCCTTATTCGTGAGAATCGACCACTGATTAAGCTTTGACAAGTCAAAGGAGAAAATACACATAAAAAGCCATTTTCCATCAGGCCACACATTTAGGAATAGTATTTGCAGCCAAAGCTGATTGCCTGTTGACAAAATTACAAAACACATCTGGATTTTCCAAAATTAAGCCCATAATGTACCCAGTACAGAGATGCAGTGCTGTGATAGATGAGTAATGGCAGCAAAGGTGTTCAAAGGAACCTGAAACCGATCAAGGCTTGGTCCTGTATCTCAAAAAAGTTAACAGAAATAACATGAGTTATTACTCATGGCCTTTGATCCACTGCAATAAAGGGTCCTTTATTTGGAGGAGAAAAGAGGTGATTTTCCCTTTTCCACAACACCAGAATGTGGTTGTAAATAAAGGAGGCATGGGAGTGGTGGGGCTTCCTCTGTGTGTGGGGCATCCAGCTGTGATGCACTGGTACAGCTCCATGGACCTGTCTCCAGGTTGATAGTGCTGTGTGACAGATCAGCATTGGAACGTTATTTCATGACCATCAAGTGCTATTTATATGGCTCAATGTATTTCTTCTTATTATAAAAGTCAGATCTCTTTACCTAAAAGTCACTCTTATGCTAAATTGCTGTCCAGGGAAGTTTCTTCTCCATTTGCCCAGGAGAGGGGCTGCTATTGTTTGGTTGGCTGTTCTTACAGTAGCCAATACCAACACTACCCATTTTCTTTCACTTTCCTCATCATACTAATGCTGCTGAGTCTTTTTATGGACATTTCCAAAGCTTTAGCAGCATTGCAATATGATACAGTATCATCAAAGAAATAAAAAATACATGGTAGTACAAACTGAAGGACCTACCTTAATCCAAAGAATAAATATTTTCTGAGGAAAGCATCAATGTTTAAACAGAGAGAGTGCTTCAGTGACTGAGACACCACACAAATCAGCTTTGCAAGCCCTGTGTCAGATGGAAATTGATGTTAAATATCTGGTGGCAAGGAGTGAGAAAGATGACAAGCTTTTTTATTTGGGAACTTGAGCTACAAGTAATTACATGCCTGAGACACATTTTAAGAATGTAACTGGCTGTGTTCATCTGGCATCTTGCTGATCACTCTTTCTTGTTGAATGCCCATAAAGTATATTTATTATTATTTTTACTGAGACACTTCAACTTGGCTATTCATTTAGTTTCATAGTATTCTTTTGATGGCACAAGGTTCAAAAATATCTTTAAAACGCCTTTTTCTATAGTAAGGATCATTTTACTCCCAAAAGCTGACATATCAAGGAAAGGGGGGGAAAAAAATATAAAAATAAAGAGAGTTCACAAAGGCACTTAACTGCACCATAAAGACACTTCTCCACATAGGGACCCCCACAGACTCTAATTCGTACCAGTGTGAAGCATTTTTGTGATTTGTTTTGGCCACTACAGTCACAGAGATTCCAAGAAGCCTTTAAAAATAAAGATTTTGACAGCTCTCTGTTTATCAGGAGGCATTTAGGAATTACAAGCTTACCAGAAGAGGAGAGTTGGCAAAAAGCACCATTATTTCCATCCACTGCAACACCTAGAACACCACAGGCATTTTTAAAAAGTAAGGCAACGTTTCAAAGGGAGGAAAAAAAAAAGATGCAACATTAAATACCCATCTTCTTAATAATAATTTGCATTTCAGCTTGCCAAAAAATGACTTGACTAGTCTCTTTCATGCGATTAGGGCAATTATCAAAAACTTGCCACTTGTGGCGTACTTGAGTTACTTCACCTGGTGATATATTTCAGATACTCATGTTTATTCAGAAGGAAGATCCTAGAGAGAAGTAAATGCAGGTTATCTTTTAAAGGTAGAAATACAAGAAGACTTTGAAAGAAAGATTAAAGACTGAATTGCCTACATCATCTAAAGAAACGCAACGCAGCCAACCAGCCCAATTTGTGCGGCTGGAGAAGCACCCCGGGAGCCGCTGAGCTCGGGATCCGCAGCTCCTGCTGCGCTCTCTGCTGCTTTGTCCCTTTCCCCACCTGCTGGTCACGCTGGAAAGCAGCACAGCACCAACGCACTCTGTAACAGAAAAATATCCAACTCAAGGGATTCTGTCCTCACAGCCAGCTGCTTCCGCGGGACACTAATAAAACTGTTCTGCTATTTTTTTACTGTTAAAATTGAGATTAGAATCCCTGATGAGATATCCAAGTAAAAAAATTTTAAAAGTGCGAAATATCTGATCATTGAAGCTTTTCAGAGAAGAGAAGACTTCTTTCACTTGAAAGCATTCCCCATCTGCTTCAATTCCAGACACAAGAAGGAATATGGCTGCTGGGCTGAACTCTATAATTATATTCACAGCACTGTCAGATCACAGCTAGCAGGTGATGTGCTCACTGTGGGATTTAAAGTCGCAGAAATAATCTGCCAAAACAAATTAAATAAAAAGAAAACAAAACAAAAAAGCCAAACAAATAAAACCAAAAACAAACCTAAATGATTATGTCTATACTGTTCCACAGCACAACAGAGATAAGGATAGCAATGTCTCTGTACCAGATAGATTTTCTCACAATGCACCAAAGGCCAGTGAAGATACACCATGCTGGTGGAAAGTAAAAGCACTGCTCCTTGGAAGGCAGTCAAAGGAAAGAGAAAAGCATGATGTACTGACAAAAGACAGACATCTTGAAAAATCTCCGCTCTCTCAATATTTTGTACCTGAGAAAAGGGCAAGCAATTTTCCCTTCCTCTCGCATCTCCATTTTTTTCCCACTGGATTAAAACCTTCTAATACGAAACAAAAAGGCAAAGCAGAGCAAAAAGGCTCTAATTTCACAACAGTTATATCTCTGTGTACACCCCACTCATAATATAAATTAACAGAGAGGGCACTTCCCTTATTGCTTATTCAGGACAGACTTTCCAGGAGAAGATTGTTTGGATTTTGTGTGCAGTGTCTGGCCAGCTGTCAGACAAGAACACTGACTGGCAGCTCGAAGGAGGGCATTCTCACAGCCTGACAGGTGCATCCAGCTTCAGCAGCCACGTGCTGCTCCCTGGGCATCCATCCACAGCCCCCCATACATGAAAAAGGCTGAATACACAGCTCTGAGCCAAGCACAGGAGGGCCCACAGAGAAATTAATGCAGGTGATTGGTGCACTGATCTCTGAACAAAAATTTGCTGTGATGCTCCTGCCACAAAGCAACCAAAGCTACACTCTCCTATTTAGGGCTGCTGAAACCTGTTACAATAAAATTGCAGAGAGAAGAGAGGAGCTGTGCTGCAACTGCTAAGCAGTTTTCATCTAGCAGTATTGTAACAGCACCCAGTTAGAACTGGCCTCTAGTAGTGTCTAAGAGATGGTAAATGAGCACTAACACATACCCTCAGGTCTGAATGACAGTGTTCACTGAAACCTGCTCCCAGCAGGCAAAGCCTACCACGAAACCACTGCCATGTGAACACAGTGCTGCTGCACCAGGCTCCCGCAAGAGAAATGTGCCAACGCCTCACAGAAAAATTGTAAGATGCTACTCACAGCTCCAGCACAACACAACAGCAGAAAATCTTGATTGTGAAAACTATTCCTTGTGGTAATGTGTCAGCATTACATTCTGTGTGAATTCCCAATTAACCACAATTTCTGTATGAAAATACACTTTCAGTGATTTAAACAGAAGTAATCAGCAATAACAAAACATATTGTCTGACATCAGTTGATGCCAAATGTTTAGACATTTTAGTGGATACCTGCCTCATTATTTGTTTTAGCTGTCACTTGGTAGGATTGTTACAGATTTTATATTTCATCTTTGTTGATTCTCAAATATCTACCATTACTATGTCCTAAGGAAGGCTACTGATTGCTCATTCTTGCCTATTTTATACAAATAAAGCTAGATTCCAGCTCATAAAAATATGGCAAGATCTCCAAAGATAAAGAGTTAAGGGGGATGTACATTTCCAGGCTTGAGAGTTGAGCATGTGCAAACCTCACAAAGTCCAACAAGTACAGTCTATTCAAGCTAGCATTTAAAACTTTAAATCTGAACAAACAAGCCTCAAAACCCTTAAGAAGCAGCCTGATTTTATTACAAAGCATGGCTAGAAACCTATATTTACTGTCAGCAAGCTGTAAGACTTCCTCTAGAAATTGCTCTACATCTGGGCTAATAATTGAAGTACTGACAGTAATACTGTAAACAGATGATCCAAATAATACACACAGAGAAAATCTTCTGCTTTGAGGTGTATTTTAAAAATCAACTGTTCTGAGGCTATACAGATAAATTCCATAAGTAACAATATAGTCTTGGAATTTGCTGTCAGTTTAGGGATGAGCAAATAAACATTCTCCTTTACTGTTTAAGGGCAAAGGTAATCACATATTTCCTTATTTAATTTAGAATATTTCTTCAACCTTAATGAAACTGCAGTTAATGTATAGATGGAAAGACAAAATCTCTAAATCGCAGAATTTGTGATTGCAATCTGACATCTAACTTCTCTTTATACTCTCACTCGCATGAGACATCTACACAGCAAGCATTTAGCCTCTATAAAATAGGCTTCAAATAAAGCTGAATTAACTAATGGATAGTGATTAAAACTTTTTTCCTTAGTAAAAAACTAAAGAGTATAATGACAGCACCACATGAACAATTGAAACTTTATGCTTGAAGTCCTTGTGGATCAAGAGCTTTTTTTCAAGTTGAGCTGATTCTTACTCCACATAGTATTTCTTCCGTTGTCAAAACTGGATTAATGCCATTTTAATGCTGTGGATCACAGAAAAAGCAACAAGATAGAGAATTTACATAAAACAGAGCCATTTTATGCCTTCAGCAGGTACTTTCACGTACAAATGTGGAATTGTATAAGGTTGGCATTCGGATGCAAAAATGTTCTCTTACCACTTCTGGAAACAACAGGGAAATTTCTGTAGTTCCAGATTTGCTGGCTTGTTGGCTGGCTGCAGGGATGCCACACCTGGAGGGGAGCAGCCCTCACACATCTGTGACAGAGCTGAATGTGGGTGAGTTCAGAAACAAAGCCTATGCACAGGAGGCAGTGTGCTACAGTAACAGCAGCTATTCTAGTTATCATAGCATTGCACAAACACTAAAAAAGTTGTTTTAAAACTAATTCACTAGTCTTATCATGTGTATATTTGCAACTTCAATGAGTCAAGCACATATTTAATTCCTCTTTCAGTGTAAAGAAAAAAAAACCTCAAAACCAACCTTCTTGCAGCTTCTTTACCCTGACTTCCTCCAAGCCCACCTAAAAGGCAAACTCAGGAAATCTCCTTTTTCAAGTAAACACATCCTACCCAAAGGTGAATTATCAGGGTAGACACGAACAACTGGAAAATAACTGCAAGTCTGTTTTTCTTCTTTGCACCATTTGGAAATAATCTCCATCTGGAGACAGCATGAACTTAATTTTACAGAAGCCTCCTCCTCAACAAACACACCAGTACGCTTACCACAATAAATAAGCATCTTGAGGAATTCTTCTTACTCTGCACTTAGTCAAACAAAGGCTAACTCAGGCAACATCATCCTTTGATTACATTCAAGTTCATGCAATTTCCCCTCTTTTCTCAACTCTTGCTGTCTCAAAAAGCAAAATGTTTTTCTGATTCTTACAACAGTAACTACCCTATCAGCTGTGTTCCCTTTCTGTGCTGTCCTGCTTCATGGGAGCTGAAGTTTCCCTGGCTTATTCTATTTTTTCCCTTAGTCCAATAACTTCACCGAACAACATCCAACATGCCCCTTAGAGAGTAATTCACCTCAGGGTACTTTTTCCTTTTCTGAAATCTGCAAATTCTGTACTGTCTGTAACACAGCACTGATTAGAGCTGAACTTGGGATCTGATACCCAACACAACACTGCAAACCAGAGCTATGGGAAAGGCTCAGAGCCCACAACAGCTCTGGCAGTGGAAAGCCAGGTACCTGTACTACTTAGCATATTGGATAACCTGGTACATGATCCATGAGCAAGATGCTGCTGCAATTATCTGGGTCATTGTGATCTAGCAAATGCTGCTTCTTTCAAGATCAGAAGAGGAATGCAAAGGAAGAAAAAGACAAAGGAAGGAAGGAGAATATGCAACACTTCAGTCAGTTCTTTGGTCCTATCCAGCCAGTAGATTTACAGCCTGTTTCATCTTCATGCAATGGACTGCATCCTGCTGCTTGAAGTTAGGGTGCGTGGAACCATTTTGAAAAGTGTTTCAGGTGCCATCTTTCGTTTTTCCTGTTTTGTATTCAATTATTTCCTTCCTTTCTTCTTCAGATTCCCTAAGTTCTTTACAGAGTTCTCACATGGCTTATTCACTCTTACCTCGAGATCTCACCTGCACTCACTTTCTGTGCCATTGCTCTCATCTCCACATTTCTTCCTTAGTAAGTTTTTTCTATGATTTTAATCTTGCCCTTTCTTCAGTAGGTTTTATAATCAAAATCTTGTCTCAGTAGATCAAAGTTTCCACACTATCAATGTACAAACTGAGTTGGAACACAAGTCCTTGTCACAAAGCCTGTACAGCATATATTGAACTTTTCAAGTACTTAACAGGTATGAAGTATGACACCAGTTCAATGACTGCCACTTAACTACCTTCACTGGTAAGCTGATAGAATCATAGGATTGGTTAGATTGGGAAAGATCTTTAAGGTCATCGAGTCCAACCATTTACCCAGCACTGTCAAATTCACCAGCCTGTCCCTAAATGCCACACCTACATGCCTTTTAAACACCCCTAGGCATGGGGGAGTGATTCCACCCTTTCCCTGGTCAGTCTGTTGCAATGCTTGACAAGTCTTTTGGTGAAGATGTTTTTTCCTAATATCCAATCTAAACCTCCCGTGGTGCAACTTGAATCCATTTTCTTTTAACCTGACACTTGTTACTTGGGAGAAGAGACTGATCCCCACCTGGCTACAACCTCCTTTCAGGTTGTAGAGAGTAATAAGAGCCCTCTGAGCTTCCTTTTCACCAGACTAAAAAGCCCCAGTTCCCTGAGTTGCTCCTCACAGGACATGTTCTCTAGACCCTTCATCAGCTCCATTATTCTTAGGATGTGCACTTAAAAGTTAAACCTCTCCAAGAAAATAAGAGTCTGCCAAAGCAAATCATAACTTGCTCAAGATGTAAAACATTCCTTTGTTATGATACACAGAAACTCCATCTCTCCAACGTTATTAAACACATTTTCTACTTTTACTCCGTACTTTGAAAATGAGAAAAGGAAAGGTCAGGTTGGACGAGGCTTTGAGGAATCTGATCTAGTGAAAGATGTGCCTGCCCATGGCAGGGAAGTTGGAACTAGATGATCTTTAAGGCTGCTTCCAATGCAACTCCTTCTATGAATCTATGACAGTGTGGCCTACAAACCCCTAAAAACCTACACCTGCATCTGAAGGCTTCCACAGTAATTTTCCAGGAAGTTGCTCTTGCAAACCAATTACTTTGAATCAATAAAAAAAGCAAGGAAAGGACTAGGAAGGGTATTATATAGTATTACTGCACAGTAACTTGGAAAGGAAGCTATCAAGCCAGGAAAGAGTGAAATCTCTCATTTCAGACTCCCAAGGGCCTCTATGAGTTATAAGAAACCATAAATCCTCCTGTTGAGGAACACATTCAGTGCAGGTAGCAAGGTCAGCAGCTGCAGTGTGAGCTGCAGGTTGAGCTCTGGGTGGTAGGAGCCCTAGGCAAGAGGCTGAGAAATGCCACCCTTTGCATAGGAAAGGGCCTGGGGACCTGTGGCAGCACTGGACACTCAGGGATGAGGCAGGAGCTGAGGACCCCCAGACTTTGTGTGCTGGGCCCGTGAGGGTATAAAAGCCCAGGAGTTCCTTTGTACAAGGTTCCTCATCAGAGGCAGCAGCTTGAGCTGTTATTTTGTTGTTGCATCAAGTTTAAATTATTTTAAGGATTGAGAATGGGAATCCTGGGGCCAGGGAGTCAAGGAACCTTGTCTGACTGTGTGGAGTCAAGCAGGGCAATCACGGGCTCACTGGAGCTGCCTGCTTTGAAGGGACTTCAGTCCCAGCTCAGATGCTGTGGGTGTGCCTGCCTGAGTGGCATCTGGATGGTTGGACAGAGAAGTTTCCTTAACACTCCTTGAAAATGTGGAACAAGACAGGCTAATTTTCAGGTTTTGAAAATGCTGCATGATGTACGTTTGATCTGATTAAGGATCATGAGGAGTTTCCCCGGAGATTAAGTTTTTAAACTTTTCTACTTATACAAATGCATGCTAGACAAGCCATGACAAATCCAAAAATATATATGTATTTACTATATCTATCCTCTGTTAAAAAAAAAATAAAGAATTAGAAATACAGGAGAGCTTGTAAACCAACTGCAAAATAAGATGCACAGAAATGAGGAAAATGCCTCCGTACTGTACAGATGTTCACGCACTAGGCAGTCCCAAAGTCAGTCATAGATTCTGTTATGTACATAAGCCTAAACACAAGTTGCAATATTTTATTACTGTATATGTTTTTTTTTTTTAATTATCTGAGACTGCCTTAGCTCCTCAGTCCCATGGGCATATGGACAAGCTTCAGAAGGTAAAGAACAACCATCAGGATGATGAATGAAAAACCAGCAGAGGCGTGTTTTAAATGCTTCAGCTGAAAGGCGCCGTTTCACTTCAGGTTTAGTTTTACTTGGTGGTTTCTCTTTTCTCCAGTCACGAATATGAACTCTTCCATTTAGAACTAGGATTTAAAAACAAACAAAAATGCAGCCGTTAGTAGACAGCCATGGCAATTTTACTGGAAAAAAATTGCAGTGACTTCCTGTGAATAAAAAACATTCTATGAATGGACCACTCAGGCAAAACCAGATGAGCCATTTGTACAGAAACAGAAAGAAGTACACAACAAACCAAGACAATGTAGACACAATACAAAGAAGACTTGACCGATTTCCCTGAGAGATGTTTTACTGGAATACCGAATAGTTTGAGGCACCTTTTCATCATCTTTGTAGAATTTCATTAGTTCATTTTAAATATAGCAGTTGGGATCATTTAGACTAAACTTAGATTACATGTTTTAACAAAAGAAATTTCAACTTCAAGAACTGTAATTCTTCTTCCCATGTTTATAACTTTATGATTCCACATTTAAAATGTGATTACCAGCAAGTGTCTTCTACTACTTTCACAGTTCACTGACCCAAAAATGCACTGCACCGAGATGACAAGTCTAATCCTTCATGTGAACCAACACTGAATTATCATTGGTTAACAAGGATTCAGCACTCTGAGCTTTTAAAATTCTTTTGCTGTGTTAGGATCATAAACTGCACATGCACACACTTGTGAATCTCTGTCAACTCCTTAAACAAGTAAACAAAATTGATGAAAGGAAGTTAGCCAGAGAGGAAGAAATAAACAGATGAGAGTGGTGAAAATGAAGAGGGAAGAATCTGCCACTTTTAAGTTGCCATGCTCTATTTTCATATTCTGCTTCAATCACACCTTCTGTATTGGACACTTGTAGCTTGGGATAGCTAACCAATACCATTCCACATTTGATAATTGCTACTCAAAAAGTAACAAGTCCAGTGAAAGTTGAATATCACATAGTCTGCACTGGATGAATTAATTTCTCCTGGTTTCCTTGTGATACACAGGCAGATCTGAACTCATACTAAGCCAATCAAGAAGTAATTTCAGCTGAGCTTTAAAATTTCTTGCAAAAGATGAAGAAAAATTAGCAGCTATTTATGCTCAAGCATATTTTTTCCCTAGAAAAATCAGTCTTGTATTGGGCAAGATACCTGATCTAAAGAAACCACCACTGATCAGTTACTCTAAGACCCACTTTTTGTTTGGTGTGTGTGTCTACATCCATCCATTTCCATGTTTTAAAAGAAAAACAATTCAGTAAAGATGACAAAAGAGCTGTAGCCATGTTCTTCTCTGTCCTCCTGGGCAGGAGCAATATCCATGGAGACCATCAAAAGTTTCTTGTTATGGTGACATGCTACCAAGAGAAGAATCACATGGTTTCTCCCCAAGCCCTGGGGAGTATCCCTGTGACATAAATTACTCAGATAGACTAGATTAAGTCAGGCCTTTCTTTATAGGAAATGTTCACTTGGCCTCCAAGACAATTTAAAACACTCATTCCATTTACAATGTAACATGCTGGAAAACCTATTTCACCTATTCCTAATGATAGGGAGTCAAATTCAGACACGAACTCCATGCAACCAACTCTTTTTAATGGATGGTAATTCGGAAGGATTTTATAAGCCAAGTGTACAGAAATATTTAGTGGATGCTGAACTTGCTTAAGATGACAACTGGCAACAAACAGGTTGCATACTCAGGATTACTTGCCATGGATTAGTTGATCTGTATTTTACAGGAGACATAGAACTGTTAGGACATAACGCACTTTGAAATTTGAAGCAGCTTTAATACTGACAAAATCTTGAAGATCTCATATTACTGCAAAGCTACATTTTAGTTTTGCAAAACTTCACACTGACAAAAAAGCCCCAAACCAATTATACAAAGCACGCTATCACCACACATTACAACAGGGGAAAAAAAAAAAAAACAAAACCAAAAAACTGCTATCAACAAACTCTGCCAGCCACGGAGACCTGCTACTAAGTTCCTTCTGCCATGCTACCACAAGCTACATAAACACATCAATCCTCACAATTACAGGTTCTTAAGGAGGCTAATTTTGCTTCATGTCAGCATTTACACTTTGGAGCTTGGTACAGTCAAACTAAGCCTCAGTTAAATGCTTTAGTAAAATTGCTCTGTATTTGTCAGCCTCAAAATCAGGAAGAAACAAAAATAAAAGGTCAAAGAATAGCATCAAATTAGCCACTTAAACTAAAGGTTTGTCTTTTCAGATACAGTCAGTGTAGAACATTTTGCTTATAGACACCTTATCAATCTCATTCGTAAGAGTTTTACTGACAATATCTTGGAGCAATGGGCACATACAGAATATTCAGCTTTCCACAAAGACACAAAAAGCAGTTAAAAAAACCACCACCAAAGTAATTTTTCAGTTAAGTTTAACTGAAGAGGAGATAGAAAAAATGATTAAGGAAAAGAAAAATCAAAACTCAAAACTCCTTTACCTTCAAATACTTGATGATTGTTCTTGAGTAGTGTCTGCAGGCCTCCATATTCACTTTTCAGCTTTTTTAAAGTCTCTTTATTCAAGTGTTCTGCCACCTCTCTCAAGGAAAGGCTTTCTGCAAGAAAAAATGGTAAAATTATTAAAAACTTTTATCTTTAAAACCTTAACACAATTCAACTTCTATATGAGCAGAATGTTGGAATTATCTACCAGTAGTGCAGCAATCTTTTTCTCCCAATATGGTATATATTTTACATGTACATTGTCTGTAAAACAGCAGCTTTCATTTTACAGGACTCAGGTCAGAATTTCCACAGTAAGACACACTTTTTATTTGCTCCGCTTTTTTTACAGTAGCATGCAACCCTTATTGCAATAAGCAGTGTTTACAAGCATGTAGTTAGAAGACTCAGTCAGTACAAGTATGACAAACTAGTGAGTAAATAATAAAAACAGATGGAAGAAAATAGAAAGATGGTAGTAGTGAAAACTGACTACTTATACAATCAACAGCAGTTTAACATTCTTTTTGTTCCTAAAACTAAAAACTCCTAATCATGTTGTAACCTAATGGCACTTTGAAGCACTTCTTACAAACTCTTACAGAATTGTAGCTAATTATTATGTTAATATTCTAAACCATAGTATTCTCTCCAACCAGAGCAGAGTTGTGGGTTTAGTTGGGTTTGGTTTAATAAAAATGGATTCTATAGTAGTATTTAAGTGTAAACCAGGAAAAACACTCACAGCAATTTCAAAATATTCTTCTATGTGCAATAAAACATAGTGGAAAACAAAGCACCTTTGATTACGACTGAACTGTTCTCAATGTTTCCTAAAAATCTATTCACAAACCTGTGAATTTGCCGGAAAAGACAATGTTCTACCAGATGAAGATAGTGTAAAGCAAAGATAACCTCACCTCCTTGATTCCAGGTATTCATATCTCCACCCTGCTTATCAGAACATGATTTTTGGGGGGCTGCATTTAACAGCAAGTTTGCCACATTGAGAACCACTTCATCTACAAAATCCCGAGGAAGGGAAGCACAGTTTCTGATTTGTTCTGCTTTTTCTCTGGGTTGAAATCCAGGCATCCAACTTGTACCAGCTGTCTCAGTCTTGTCCTCAGGAGGTTCTGAGTCTGCTTCTTTGCATAGATCACCACAGTGACTCTTATGGTTAAATCCAACCCTTCTGTCACACGTGGCCACAGCACAGGTACGACGACAGTTAATAAACTGTGTTATCTGCTTGTCAATCAGAGCATGTTCTGCAGCTGGATAGGTCCTGCTTTTCCCAATAAAGCTGGCCTATTTTAGCAGAAACAGGTAAATCACTATCAGAGTCCCGTACTTACACTCAGCCCCACACCCTCCACATGTTCATGCAGGCTTCTCAACACCTACAATAAAATCCAATACCAACTCAATGCTCAGTAACACCTGAGGGTGTTATTGTTTTAATTCCAGTCTTTGAATATTGGTGCTCCAGAAGAAATCCAGTAAACAAATCATAATCCACCGTGCTATACAATCACACAGCAAAAATATTGTTCCTGACCCTCAGATTATTTAAAGTTAAAGCTGGACTCCTCTTCCAACTCTAAGAACATTTCACTTTGAATTTCACTGGACAAGAAAAACAGCAAAATTAAGTACAAAAAAAGTAAAACAGGCAGCTAGAAAAATTAAGGCAAAAAATAAGGTTTTTTAAGTTTTCCATCATATAGAATGACACAAGAGAAAATAATGAAGCGTTTCATTTTTTTCTGTTTTATCACTGTACCTATGACATTAAGAGTAGAATTCCCAAGAAAACAATGAGTATTTTTAATCTCTTTTCAGAGCATACATTTTTAATCAGATTAAAAAAAAAGACAAAAGCCCTACAGAGGCCCAAATTACCCTTTTTGTTGACGGAATTCTAAGGCAATCTTCTTCCACGTGAAAGCCACATACGAATCCCACTTGGGCAATAAAATCAAGATATTCCCTGTACTGAGTTT
Source organism: Buphagus erythrorhynchus (assembly GCA_013400855.1). Lineage (NCBI taxonomy): Eukaryota > Metazoa > Chordata > Aves > Passeriformes > Sturnidae > Buphagus > Buphagus erythrorhynchus. Next base: position 139,483 of record VZTT01061152.1, read on the forward strand.
TCTTGCTTTGTCTTCGGCTGTATTTTCCATGGAAATCAAAGAAGCAGCATGGCAGAACGAAGTAGCAACATGAATAGGAAGACCTACAAGAAGGATAACAGATTGCTGAACAGTAAGTTATTTCAGAAAACACAAAACTTTAACAAACAACCTATCAGATAAAAGCAACAATGGAAATTTTTATTAAGCAACAGAGCTTCATGCAATAATATTTATAACTTGCTCTTTCAGTTGAACTATTAGTTTAGTCTAAAACACCATTTCACAAAGTATTTGATGTAGCAACCTACTTTACCAACTTACTTTGCAGAAGTAAAACTCTAAATTACTGTTGCTGGTTGTAAAGAGCACAGCAGCTCAAGGGAAGGCAGAACCATAAGCTCGTATTTACAAGAAAAAAGAAAACACAACAAAAAACCAAACAACAGTTTCATGTACAAGAATAAAAAACAGTTTAGGTTTTTGAATTTCAAAAGCAAAATGCTGTACTGAATTCTATGAGAAAGTAAATACTGCATCTGTGCTTCTCCACAGAAAGAGAAACACTTTGTAAAAATAATCACCTTGCATCAAAAGTAGCCAGTCTTACAAGAACAACAGGTATGGAACCTAAGCTGACAGTTTTTACCAAGCCCACATAGGTAATCATAGAGGGCTGTTTGTGGTTTTTTCTGCCTGCTTGTTTTTTTAATTCCTTCCATCCCACTCCCCTCCCTCTGCAAAAATACCTAGCTGCAATTACAGGTATCCACGGTGTCAACTCATCTGAATGGTTTCCTATGAGCCAGTCAGTATCTGGAAAGAGATGACTGTCATCTGGAATGATAGTAGCTTCCTAAAAAACAGAACACAGTAAGTGAATCCTATTACAGGCTTCTTTAAAGCATTTTATTTAAAGCACAAAGCAATAATATAAAGTGATACCAGCTGACAAACACAAGGTGAATGAGCACCACAGACACCAACATTTTCCTCAGTTAGCAATTTTTTATAGCTACAGAGAAGTAATTAAGCAACAAACACCCACAAAACATGGGTCAGAAAAAAAGTGGAATAAGTACTCTGATTAAAATATTTAGCATTTAAATATATAAAAAAATATCATACACTAAATTATAATTTCTTTCCAATTTCCTTCTGTCACTTGGATGCCTGAACTCAGTTTTTCAGAAAGGCACTTAATTTGCTGTCTTGCAGCCTGTAGGACTCACACAGCAATTAATCAGAACAGAGCTTCATTGTTATTATCTCCTTCACAGATGCTGCCCAAATCAAATCCTAGTATACAGAACACCACTCTGCACATGCTATCATTCACATATAATAAAACAATAACTAACAAAAGAAAGCCCAAATAAAACTAACAGGATGAATTCTTCATACAGGCTAAATTCAAATGTTCTACAGTGCCTATAATGTTTGTGCCTCACAAATATGTTTTTTCACTTTGAACTAAGCTCAGCACAGAAAGATACTAAGTTGACACTAAGGTAGTAGGTACTCTTCCCTGAAAATGTGTATGAACATTTAAAGAATTATTGGGCAATTTTGAAAAAAATTTTAGATTTGAATTTCCACAGACCTTTAGGAAAAGTTCTGAAAATTATGCCCATAATCTCTTTTTATATAGAAAATGTATGTTTTAAGAGCTTAAAATTCACATGTACATGCAAAGCAGTATCTGTATAGGAATTAAAAAATAAAATAAAATAAAACTACTTAGGGAATTTCAGACTATCTTGGTTTCTTTCCCAATCCCTCTTAAGGATCAATATGGGGATTGTTCCCTTTCAGTTGCTCACTTTAAATACTACAGCTCATTTTTAGATATGTATAAACATTTCTAGATAATGAATGTATGTAACAAGATTTTTTTTGGCAGATTACTGGATGTTAAATTACCAAGCCTTTGTAAATCTTTTCTTAAGGTTGATTAAACACATTACTCATACTTTACATTACAGTTTTAATGCCAATTTAGGCATAGCACAAATTATCAGCACCACACTGCCCATTTTGACAGTCACCCCTAATCAAATTTGTAATCACCATGTCTGACAGCAGTTTAGACACACAGAGTGCCACCTGTTACATTCATTTACGTTGTTAGTATTGTACTGAACCACACAGGTAGAAACATCCACCCTGAAACTCATGCTGTAAGTAAAGATCAAAACAAAATTAGCTTCAGGGGTAACAACAGGCTGTGAGCAGGTGCTTTTTCCTTTTATGGCTCCTATGGCTACTGGAGCCTTGCAAAATCATTTCACCCCTTCTGTTCACCGTCTAACTCCTATTAGCATAAATCATCACTTTCCTTGGCATATATTTTTATTGTTTCTTTCTGGGCAGAAAAAGGAACATGTAACACAAAGATAAACAGGCAATGCTGTTCAGCATGATCAGATGTGACTTAATATAGTACTACAGGAATGATGGAACACCACAGCTTGATGTTTTGGGTTGTTTGTTGAAGCTTTTCAGTAAGATCTGCCTGCAGACTGCAGCAAAGGAATATGGCAGTTTTGGTAACCTGTACCTAAAATGGCAGGGTGGCAAAGAGAAGGCCACACAACACTGAAATCACAAGTGGAAAATAATTTTACTATATTGGGAGCTGACAATTTTTGACAGAATAGGGTAAGAAATTTTAGACCTGCAGAACAAGAAACGAGGAGCACCTCACCTCCAAAGGGCAACTTCTCATTGACACCACAATTTAATGAGTATCAGATTTAGAATGTCTGGAAGCATGAATGCTCCTGTGCTCAAATAGTTCATAAAAATGCTAACATGAAACTTGAAATATAATCCCTTTTGCAGACTCATTTTCCTGTTCATTTTTGAAGGCTATTATTGCAATTATTTAGGTTGGCTCCTTTGAGGTTCAACAACAATTCTGCCCCCAAAACAGATCATAGCACTAGAAGGTCAGAATCACTTTCAAGGAAATATCCAAAATTATGAGTGGCTTTATTATCTTTTATGAATTAGTGGTGCAAACAAAGCTGCTTAATATTGATCCTCCAGTAAAAGGAAAGCTTGTTTCATGGTATGCATAGCTGTACATGCAGTGACAATTATGCCAGTGGTTCTTGGCTGAGAAAGCAAGTTGCAAATATGCAAGGGTACAATACAGTATTTTTTTCATAATTCCCTTTACAACTTACTTTACTCCCAAGGGATATGGGTAGTATCATACCAAACCCATGGGTCCCTTTAGACAATTGTCTGTACCCAGTATGCTTCCTTACACTTGCATCAATACAACCTGAAACAATGAACAAATGAATAAATGCACATATCAGTAAGACTGACATACATTTGCATAATACCTCTAAATGGGTCTCTGGTCCATACATGTCCCATATTTTTCTTCTCCTCACATCAATTCCTCTGCCTGAATGCTGAAATATTTGAACAACAGAAATTTCAAATAGGTTCAGTACATGTACATATTAACTTTGATTATTTCATTCATGGTCAATTTTAGACATGTAACAAAATCCAGCTTTGCACTTTCAGGCAGAAGCTGAATACTTCTATTCCCTTTCTCCCTTTTGAAATATGAAGGCAATTACTAAGAAACCTTAAAAATATATCTGGTTCAAAATTTTACCTGGGCACACCTACTGAGACTGCTCTTGAAAATCTGTATCTCTACAAATGCAAAAGCAGAAGTGTTGATTTTTGATTTGTTTTTAACATTTCAAAACCTTTCACAAGGTGAGTACTACCACAGCGCCCACAGGGCTCAAAGAAGAATGCTACTGTAAGCAGTCCTTAGTGGAGAACCACCTTCTAACTACTGAAGCCCAAACACTTTTTCCCTGATTGAATTAAAGGGAAGAAGAAATACACTGGAAACTAAAGAATGAAATGAAGAATGTGTAGTATTTGAAATTCAAGAACCTTGTGCAGAACCAGCTAAATAGATTACTAAAAAAAGTCTCATTAAACTCTCATGATTTTTCTGACAGTCAATGTTTGTCAGCACTGAATGAAAAATCCACACAGGAAACAGCAGCTTATACTACACAAAAGTTTTCTGGCCACACAAGAATAGAAAGCTTGTGCTAGGAGAACTTGGAACATTTTCCTACTCCCTCAATGACATCTCTTTATCTAATAACAGATATTCATTTCCTCTGTAAATTTTCCCATGTGCTTCCAAAAGTGGAAAATGCAATTTTCTGAAACAGACAGACACAACTTAAATAGGTTTTGTTTAGTCCAACTTTTCTTTCGTTGCTATATCAGACACTATGCTTCAAGAAAATGAATTATGCTGTTGCCACATTTTTACTCCCAAAAGTAAAGTATGCTGTTATGCATTTTTGCTGAAGAAATCTCAGGATTGCTTTCGAATATATAGAAAAACATTTTCAGGACATCACAAGTAGAATTGAGTTTGGATAAAAATAAGTTCATGAACACATCTTGCGAGAGAGAATC
>VZTT01061152.1:144056-167936 GCA_013400855.1 Buphagus erythrorhynchus
CTAATTAAGATAAATAAATGAATGGGTCCTAAGCCTCTAGTAGGATTTTCTGTTAGCAACTAGAGTGACAAAATCCTGCTTTAGCAACATGAATTAACTTATTTTGGCTATTTGTATACCAGATAAAAGGAAAGTATAACAAGAATACTGACACTAGTTTTTAATAATTATTTTAAAAAGCATTCTATTTACCCCTTCATTGTTCAGAATATTAACCAGCAAACCGTTTCCACATCCAAGATCTACAAATGATTGTTTCTTGGTCAACCCTTTCTCTCTTCTCTCTTCTTCCCAAAGAATCTAAGACAAAAAAACAGAACATATTAGACTTCTCTCATGTTTCCCTATAAGAAACCATCAAAGGTTATTGGAGATGATAGAAGAAAGCTGGAAATGCAGACTTGACAGAAAACATTCACTGCACTCACAGGTAAAANAAAACATTTTCAGGACATCACAAGTAGAATTGAGTTTGGATAAAAATAAGTTCATGAACACATCTTGCGAGAGAGAATCCTTGGAATAAAAATTCCACATTCGTTTTTGCATAATTAAAATACTCCATTACTTTTTCTTTTTCTTCTTAGTTTCTTAACTCAGAAAAAATAGCCCTGAATTTAAATGAAATACACTAATTAAGATAAATACATGAATGGGTCCTAAGCCTCTGGTAGGATTTACTGTTAGCAACTAGAGTGACAAAATCCTGCTTTAGCAACATGAATTAACTTATTTTGGCTATTTGTATACCAGATAAAAGGAAAGTATAACAAGAATACTGACACTAGTTTTTAATAATTATTTTAAAAAGCATTCTATTTACCCCTTCATTGTTCAGAATATTAACCAGCAAACCGTTTCCACATCCAAGATCTACAAATGATTGTTTCTTGGTCAACCCTTTCTCTCTTCTCTCTTCTTCCCAAAGAATCTAAGACAAAAAAACAGAACATATTAGACTTCTCTCATGTTTCCCTATAAGAAACCATCAAAGGTTATTGGAGATGATAGAAGAAAGCTGGAAATGCAGACTTGACAGAAAACATTCACTGCACTCACAGGTAAAATAACTTAAGGAAAAAAAAAGCAACAAAAAACAAAGCACTGTTTATGGAGTGAAACAAGAATTATTTTGCAAAATATCAGTAGTTTTCTAAGTGCTAAGCACATCCTCCACTCTATTTTGAGTCACTGGGAGTTGAAATTAATCGGAGCTTTACAACTCTGGGCTAGAATGAGCATAAAAGTAAAATAAGTTGCTAAAACAATGGGTGCAAGAGAGGAACAGTGGAAAGCAAGGGAAGTAGCAAGTTAACTTCATAAGTGTCTGTGCAAGTAACACCACAGATGCATTTATACCCACTGTATTAAAGAAAGCATTGATGGCAGAGCTGAAAATAAACCCCAAAATATTCTTCATAATTGCTTGGGGATACACTGGTACACGCAACATCCCTTTTACTAACAAAGCAACCGTGTTGGCAAGTTAACTGCCCCAAATTCTACACCAGCTAAGGGACCCCAAAGCTTTTACTAAATTCTAGTCCCTGATCTGTACATAAGTAGGTACTTTTACACAGATATGCAATCCATAATTAATAAGTGGCTGTTTCTCTGCAGAGCATGGATTAACCTTTCCTACCTCCCAACTCTGTTTCCTTCAAAGAGAAGTTAGAGACCACACATTCATAACTCTGCACTCTGATTTTTCACTATAATTACCAAAAATCCTGAAGAGTATTTAACTGTGAAAATTGGCATCTGTAACACTGCCACTTTTGAATATCAGTTTTGCTAGAGGCAAAGAAGTTGAACATAAACAGTCTGCTAATCTCATGGATTATGTTTTTAGATTTACCAATCACTGCACTTTGGCTCTAGGCAGTATCCCAGAAATCCCTAATTACCACCTTCACAGATCCTACCTATCTTCCAATTCCTGCAGAGTTTTTCACAACACAAACTCACCAGTTTTGTCCTTGGCCATGCCCCTGGACAGTGGGTGTTCTCAATATGATTGCAGAATAAAATGAGGTCACATGTAGATGCCATAAACCCATAATAACTTAACACTGGACCTACCTTTTCTTAATCACCTGTGTAATGTACTTCTAAACAATGAGTTTCACACACCATCATATAGATACCTGAACATTTTGCTGCAGGTCAGGTTATTAATACCATGCTCTGGGTTTCCATTTACGTAAGCTGCATATTAAATGACTTTAATAACTTTCTGAAACCTACTGCTATATTAGCCAAAACATAATCACTGTAAACCAACATTCACCTGTATAAAAATGCTATCACTCCAGAATTTTCTTGTGGCTACAACTAAATTCCTAATTTTCAACACTGAGTATTAAGTTTGTGGTAAAAACAGTAAAGATGAGTCTACTACATAGCTCTTTCCATAAGCCAGTATCTAAGGTTCTAAGGGGTTAAATGTTTAATTATCAAAATAAATTAGTCTTCAACCAGTACTGTAAATGAGCTTAGGTAAGATGATGTAAATGATTTAGGTAAGGTGCTACAAGTATAGTTCAATGTAGACATGATCTTACCACACCCTGGATGGCAAACAAAAATATTTATGTGTCTGCCTTTTAAAAACCTGAAGTTTCTAAGAACTGCAGGTGGCAGAATTTTCATAGAAGCTTAAGTAGGTAGAAAACTTGAGAAAGTTTTCTTAGGAAAATGGCACCAAGCACTTTTCTGCACTCCCAGCATCTGCAGTTGACCTTATTACACTCAAAGATGGGATGTGAGATGAAATTTTATACAGAAAAGGCACAACAGTGAAAAACCATAAGTTTTTATTTGTTCATAGTATAAAATGAACAAGTAATAGAAAAATTTATAAAACAATCAATCCTAATCTCCAATTGATACATCTTATCACTTCTACATTAGTGCTTTTGGCTTTCTCACTTAGAAATAAATAAATCTTGTGCATGTAGATGATAAATTTCCTGTGACAGAAGACTGCAAATCATCATGTCCTCATGAAAAAGTTTTTGTTTACCTCTAAAATGATCATCTTTAGAGAGGTTCTATTATTAGGAAATATAACCTTACAGCATATTACTAGGTAAAGCAGTTTCCTACCAGCAAGTAAGTGGCAATGGCAACATCTTCATAAACAAATTTCTCAGGATCTGTCACTTCAGGCCACACCTTCATGAAAAAAACAGATAAAAATTTGTTTTCTGCATGATCGGAAATAACCTCAAAAATGCTCAGACACAGTAATTTGGATGCTTACTTCAGTAGGCTTCTGGACTTCACAGATTTTGCACTTTAACCTCATTAAAATATACTCAGAATATAACGACTGTTTGATTCAACCAAACAATAAGGTTTCTAAGAACATTTTGGCTCCACATGTGCAGGTCACAAGTAAACAGTTTCATCTGTTCTGTAACAGAACACTTTTGCTTATCTTTTGCTTAACTTTCTCACGAGAAAAAACCTTATCTATACCTCTGCAACATTGAGAACATGAACATTTGTAAATTTCTTTTCACAAGGGAACAGACCTATTATTACCCTGCCACAACAAAACACGAAGACTCAAAACCTGAAGTAGGAAGACAGAAAGTGCAAGTGTTACTCCCAATATTACTTTGTAAATGAAGAATTGAAACAAAGAATAAAATGCTCAACAACAGCAATTCTACTGCAGAACTAAAGATTGAATTGCTTGCTGCTTTACCTAAAACTCTCTCTTTTCCTATGTATCTTCATGTAAGTGCAGAAATATTAACAGTAAAACCTTTCAGCATTTTCACTGTGTTTTACAAAAGCATTTACCAACTTTTTTGTTTGCAGCTAGAGCCAAATTTGCCAGAATACAGAGATTACTTCACACAGCACTCTGTTGCTCTTCACGATAAGAAAAAAAATCCAACACTGCTCCTCTAATTCAAACACATATGAAGATAGTATCCAAAGGTTTTGGAGAAGGAGGTGTTTTATTTGCGCCTTCTAAAATGTGGATAACTATTTATTCCATTAACCTGCTGCTTCTTTTTTATCACAAGTGATACATCTTGGAAAATGCCTAACTCCTCCAAGGACAAAACTGTTTTAATCTGCATATATACCAAAAAAAACCCAAAACACAAAATCAAAAAACACACATTATAATTCAATTGCTTCTTTTGGAAAAAAAATTATTGTAATAAGCAGCTTCATTATATAAAGTAAAAAAAAATTGGAAGGATAATATTACTGCATTTACTGCTAAACTTACCTTTACCATCTCTTTGTACTTTTCTTTGAGGTCCTGATAAACCTTGCTGTATTTTGCTACCGAAATGAGTGAGAGTGTGCTTTTAAACTCACTGGGCTTTTGCTCCACGGACCATTTAGCCAGTTTGGACAAAAGTTCATTTCCAAGCCATGCTAGTTTGGGGTACACAATTCCATCTGAAAACCACTCTTCTGGAAATGGAGCAACAACAGATACAGACCTTAAAAACAAACAAACAAATAACTCAGTATAAACACAGTATTCCATTATTTCAGCTATCTCAAGGACAGAGAAAACAAGGATTAAGTGAAGAAAATCAGCAGATCAGAGATATAAAACCAGACTGGAAAACAAGTAAATACGTAGAGAAACAAAAGGAAAATAAACCAGTGAAGTTACTGAATAATGGAACAATTCCCTCTGAATTTTGTTAGCTCATTATCTCCCAATTCAAACACTGTACATAAGAGTCCATACTGCATTTAACACAGTAAGTAGGGACTCCTATATGATGAGCAACCTGACTTCATAAGATAGCCAAACACTAAACAGCAAAAGTCAACTTATGAAATTCCTGATTACTTCATAATCTCTAACTTTATTCAGATTTTATTAGAGCTACATCCCCAGATGCTCAGGACAAAACTGAATGGTCTGTATTTCAGTGACTGAAGCTCAGTAGGTTTACAGCAACTCTAGTTTGACCCTCACCCTTATGAACACCCACAGAACCTTTCTCAGAGGCACTGCTACACCTCGTGATCAGAAGAGGGATATTTTTTCTAGACCACACACGGGCACAGTCAAGGTTTACATTCAAAGGTGAAACAGGTTTGTTTTATGTTATTCTGGGTATTGCAGATGTTTCTTTTCAGAGAACACTATGCACTCTTATCACACCACGACTGTAATTTACTAATCAAGCAGGAAATCATAAAATCTAAATTGCCTACATACCAATACTAAACCACTGTGTGACTCTTGCAATAACTTACTGTTTGCTTCCTCTCTCACTCCCACACTTACCATTCCTCATCTTTTATGTGTTTAAGTTGAATTTGATAAATATTGCACTTTTTAACCAGGTATTTTCCTTCACTGTTTTCCTCCAAAGGCAGAAAGGTCACAGTTCCATTGTAAACATCTGAAAAGATATGCAAATAGGGGTTTATTATTCCATGGTGCAACCCACCCTGGTTACCATCAAAATGAACTTCTGCCTGCAAACCAGTGAGGTGAGATGTAAGACAACAGAAAAAGAACCACAATGCCAGGAATATATCTGTTTCTTGGTGCTCCTGACATCTGAAACTACTGGACAACTTGAATTCTCCAACTCTGGCATTCTATTGCATGTTTCCAAAATATCTAGGGCTGACCAGGAGTATTCATTTTCATCAAAACTAACTATTCTAATAAAGTAAAAACTAAACAATAAGATTCTTCTAGTATACGACTGCTGCTTTTCCATATCCCACAGCAAATCCAGAGTCCTGGGAAGCAGGTGTATGCAGTATTAATTCCTCTAAAAGTTAAGAAAATCTTTTTTTATTGCTTACCCAGGGTGGTTTCTTCAGAATAACTTAAGTTCTCAGTTTTTAAAATGGTTTTTTAATTACCATCAAAACAAATATTCTTGCAACTAAAAATGCTGTACTGGCTACATAATCAGCTTTCAATGGACTCCAAAAATCTTCTGAGTTGGACAAAAAAGAATTAGTTAGCAATAGAGCAAATGTTAAGTCTTACTATCTTGCCCATACTTAGCAATTCCACCTCTAACATTTTTTAATTGTAAATAAATTAATTTTAAAAAACCTCCTAGGCTTTTTATTAGAGATATGCTCTATAGATGCAGCTCAGGAGCATCTTCTCTTAGCATCAAAAGAAAAAATAAAACTGCAATATATTTTTTAAGGCATCATGTAAGAATCATAGGCCTCAAGAACATCCCAAGTGTGCCCCATAAATGACTATCAGTGTTTCTGAATTTTAAGGCAAGTTGTTTCTGGAATTCTGATTCTTTCCAAAACATTACTACTGGAATTTAATCTGTATCAACATTTTTTCCAAAATTTATCTTAAAAACAGTGTCAAGTTCTACCCTATGTAAGTTTCTTTATATTAGCAGGATTTATTGCAGCATATTACCATCATACAGTGTAAAAAAACACCCCAAAGCATAACAAAAACAAAACAAAGGAAAAAAACCAAAAAGCCCACAAAAACAACAACAAAAAAACAACTTGAGCTTCTTTCTTAAGTAATACTAAACATGAAGAGAGTCGATACAAACACTTCCACTTGGCCAGGCAGGTGCCACAGCTGCCTACCTTTTTCAGTAATTATTTCTGCACTACGAGCAGCGTTTGTGCGTGAGCAGCTGACTCGTGACAGGAGCTCCTGAGTGCCACAGGTCTTTGCACTCTGTATTTTAACTGCTGGAACTTCAATGCTTCCTAGCGCAACAACGGAAGCTAAACATAAACCCTAAGCACACGACTGGGACAAAAGTCCATCTTCGTTCCCACAGACGGGGGGAAAAAGAGCAGCATTTCTCCCATCTGCGAGACACCCTCTGAGGGGACAGGCCCGGGCCCCTTCGCACGCCCGGGCCCCTCGCACGCCGGGGCCGCTCGCACGCCGCGCTCCGGGCCTGGCCTCCCTTCGCCCTCAGCGCCGCCCCGCTCACCTTTCACCGCCAGCTCCCGGGCAGGGAGCGCGGAGGGCCGGCCCCGGGGCAGCAGCGTCCTCAGCACGGCATGGAGCTCGCCGGGGCCGCTCCAGGCCACGAGGGGCGGCAGCAGAGGCAGCTGGCCCCGCACCTGCCGCCAGAGCCGGCCCAGTTCCGCGTTCCCTGCCGCTCGCCCCTCCTGCGCGCCGCCGCCCCTGCCTGCTCCCACGCTGGCGAAGCATGGAGGTATCTCCCCGCCCTCGCCGAGCGGCACCGTCCCCTCCGCCTGGACAGCGGCGCCGCTCAGCCTCCTGTTGGCCACCTGCGGCTTCTCCAGCCACACGCGCACGGCCGCCCAGAAGCCGCGGGGCAGCGCGGCGCCGCCGGGGTCCCGCACGGCCGCCGTCCCCACCAGCCCCATCCACGGCCCGCTGCCGCCGAGCTGCGCCGGGAGGCGGAGCGAGTCGCAGGCTGCTGCCGTCAGTTCCCGAGGCGGAGACGGCGGCGGCCGCAGGTATGTGTGGGCTCCCCTCGACCCGGCCTGCGGCTCTGAGGCTCCGAGTGCCGCAAGAGACCGCTGCGGTGCCGTCCTGCGGCTGAAAACACGGGGAGCCGCCGGCTCCCAGCAGGGCGTGAGGCTGCAGGGCCGTCAGCGCTTGGGCAGCCCTGTTTGGGGAGGGTCTGTGCCGCTGTGGCAGCGGGGGTAGAAGAGCTGCGTGAAAACGCCTCCTGAGAGCGAACTCCAGAGCGGGACAGCTGACACCGCGCAGTCAGCCCGGCCCGTCAGGGAGGCATGTCGGCCCGCTTTTTGTAGCTAATAGCAGTACATTTTGTAGTCTGTTTCTGCCCTGTCTGAGCTGAAGTGGGGCTCGGCCGTGCGGTGAAGCCGCGCAGAAGCGTTCGTGCCCTGCCTTTACCCTGCCCTGGGCTGTCCTGCTCTGGGCGACTGCCAGCTGCAGATTGCTCGGAAAGCCAGAGCCGCAATAAGATAAAATAAAACACTTCTTATGTCATCTCTTAGCCATAAGAGTACAGTATCATTATTCTTGACAACTACCAAGTGTCTGAGCTGTGTCATTGTTCTGTAAGATAGGTGAGGGTAGTACCCTGCAAACTGACCTTTTCCCTCGTGATCTGTGACCCGTTTTTGATGCCCGGGTACGAATTTGAATTACTAGCAGGAGCACTTTCCACGAGAAAATGTTTCCAGCTCAGCATTTCGCAGTGAAACTGCAGCAATTCTTTGCAAATTGAAAACAGTGTGGTTTTTACTTCTACCTTCACGTAGAAGCGAAGGTAGAAAAATTCAACATTTCAGAGCAGGACTGAAATCAACACTGAAGTTACTCTTTAGGGCAGCCGCTTGTTACTTCCCTATTGTAACAACCTGTTTTGATTTCTTAATTACTTTTGAAACTGTTAACTTGAAGCCAAATTATATTAAAACATTGCTTGAAGTAATAGGATTTGTAATGTATTTTAAGTACGGAACGCTTTTTTAATGAACTCTTAGGTTTTCTCATTTATGTAATATCACTGATTTGCAATGTGAATAAAGTTAGATGCAATAGCTGCAATATTACACTGTAATTTTTTTCTTATTTATGAGTGTAAAGCCTCCAACTGCTTTTTTTCAGTTAGAAGTGTAGTATCTGTTTATTTGGCTGGAGGTTGAAACGCTTTCTCAATGTCTTTTTCTTTTTTCTTCTTTTCACTCTCTTTCCAAACCTGTTGCTCAGTACTGGAGCTGCATCTTCCTAGAACTGCTTTGGAAGTCACATGCAGGAATACTATCCTGCTGCTCTCTTCTATGTTTGTACTGTTCAGACCTAGAGGATGACCTCCATAAAAGGATAAGGTTGAAAGAAAAGAGAGGTATCAAGGAGACATATCAAGATGATGAGGAGAAAATAGGGGTGGAAAACGCAGACTGCTGCAGTAGTTTCTGTACTTCATTATGTTCAAGGTCTATACTGAGCCCTGGGCCAGGATGTCCTACCTATACATTTGAGTTGCTTCTTTCAGCCAGTCCCATTAAATCGTGGCCAGCTTCTGCTGCCCTGTCCGATGGTTTTTGCACCCTCCAAGCACGGCAGAGGTCTCTGCCGTCGGTGGTGGCAGGGATTGCTGGCTGTGCCGTGAGCAGCAGAGGGCTCTCCAGCACCAGCTTCTGGAAGCAGCAGAGGATCAGCCTCTACTTCTCTGGGCCAAGTTCTAGTGAAAAGCAAGATTCTCCTCTCCTGAACCAGTGCAGTTGCATCTACTGAAACAGAAATCCTGCAGGGTCTGTTCAGTTTTGTAGTGCTCTTGCCTGACCCATAGATGCACACAAGTTTCCAGCAGACTTTGTGGGGTCTTCACTCCATTTGTTGTTTAAGACATGATATTTTCTCACCTGAGCCTTTTATCACCCCCTTTCTTATCACAAGATAGATATGGTGATAACCAGTGGTGTCCCTGTTTCATATTTAGCTCATATTTTAATAACAAAGACAATTTAATTCGTTTACATTGGATCAAAGGCATTTTTTCTTACTTTGTATCAGGCCAGTTGAATTAGAAAAAGAGAAAGGGTAGCTTTTAGTTGCCTCTGTAGTGCTGTACTCATACATTTAAACAAGTCCTTGGATTTAATTAACAACTCTTTAAATTTCTTTTTATAATTAAAAACCAGATATCTATGGCGCTTTAGTTTGTGTTTTATCTTTTCTTGTTTGCTGCAGTTTAGCTAACAATGGCATCTACACTGAATCAGAAAGAAATGACTGGCAACCAAAATTCATGGGATAGTTTGCTACCAGACTTCCCTAAAGGCCCACTTTCCACATATCGTAAGAAAGCTTCCTTCAACTGGAAGGAGATGGCAGTGTTCGTAGATGGTGAAGATCTCATCCAGCTGAAGGTAAATTTTCCAAGAATTGTAAGCATGTTTTGATTATGGAGATATCAGTAGAAGTAAGTATGTTTTTTTTAAAGGGAGTATGGTTAATAATACTCTGTAAATGTGGAGCATAAAGAAATTTGATTTGCAGCCAATTTTCAGAACAGAGCTGAAATTTTAAGCAATGTACTCTACTGTCTCATAAGACTCATTTAATTACTCAGCATCAGTACGGGGGAGACCAGCAGGTGCTACATTTCAGAACCTGAGTGTTCATTTCAAACTGAGAAAGAACTATATTCTCCCTTATTTCTTTACTATTTGCATTAAATCACAGATTCCATGGTTTTGCAAGGCACTTATGCAAAGCTAAGTTCACTGTCACACAGTATTTCTGTCTTTGACCCAATTTTCTGCAATGTTCTGTGCTTGCATTAGTGCTTATGTGGCATTACAATTGGAGATTAGCATGTGAACCTTGCTGAAAGCTAACCCTACCAAGAAAAAAGATTAACTTCAGCACAAGAGATGGTGCAGAAATGCATGACTTGGAGATATAGGAGGAGAAAGAATCAGCTTTCTGAAGGAGGTGTGGATTTACATGGATTTAAGCTAATCTTGAATCTTCACCATAATTATAAAAATCCTAGAAGGTAGACCAGAGAAATCAAATAGGCCTGGTTCTGCATCTGACTAGTGTGTGTTAGAGCACAGAAAAAACCACAAGTGCTCTGTGTTTGAAGGAGTTTCAAAGCTGTGTGGGCACGTAGAGTTGTTCACACAGAGAAAGGGAATGACTCCTTTCAAAGGAAAGCACAGGAAGTCTGGGTTTCTTCCTTCTTATGTGAAAGGCAATTAAGAAAATGTGGATATGTTGAAGACACAGCTCTGGGATAAAAAATGCCATAATGTATTATAGTATATGCCATATATACAAAAAGGATCCAAATTACAACACTAAAAGATGCACATCCCCACATTGAAGGGCTGCATATGATGGTTCCATTAAATGGAGCCTTTTTTGATTTCCATGTGGGAACAGAACAGTTGTGGTAGCTTAATGGTTTTACCATCATGGCATATTTCTAACTGAATGTAAGCCCTGGAGTTTTACCTTTATCCACACACTGAGGGACTTAGATTCTGCCAGCAGCTTCATCTATTGAGATAGAGAAGCCTGCTATACAAAGCAAGTCAGTTTTACCATACTGTTCTTGTAGATTCAGAGTGAATCAGTGAATCACTTCATGGTGAAGGGGAGGTCATAAAATTTAGCTGCATGAGCTGTATATATGACAGACCATTTAAATATATTTTGTACTTCCCTGCAATTTTTGCTTTATAAGTTTATAGCTTCCACCCAGTGTTACTCTAGAAGAAACTTAACTGTTTTTGTTAATGCTAATGTTCTCATGTCAGTTTTTTCCCCTGCAAGAACCGAATCTTCTCTGCTCTGGAAAATGATCCTCTCTTTGCACATCATCCTGGAGAAGATTTGTGCCGTGAGAAATATCAGGAGCTGACATTCCTGCGCTGTAAAAGGCTCTTTGAGTATGACTTTCTTACTCAGCAGGAGGCGATGGAGAACCCATTAAGGGTTTTTAATATGATGCTCTCATTAGGAATGTACGATTGGTCTCTATCTATCCAGCTTTTCTTACATTGTGGTGTAAGTACAGTTCAAGGGCTATAGTGGTGTGTGTTTGAATTTAAGTAACTTCTAATACCATAATTCTGTTGCTTTATGCCTATTTTATTAAAACTTGATCTTTTCCTCGTCTCTTCTTTCAAAAATGGTATTAAGTGTTTAGAAGAGTCAGAGACCTATGGGTAATCTTTGTTGTTAACCCCCTGTCTCCACTGGGATCCCACCTGGAAAGTAAAGGTGAAACAG
The DNA here is from genome assembly GCA_013400855.1 of Buphagus erythrorhynchus. Classification (NCBI taxonomy): domain Eukaryota; kingdom Metazoa; phylum Chordata; class Aves; order Passeriformes; family Sturnidae; genus Buphagus; species Buphagus erythrorhynchus. The sequence goes on from VZTT01061152.1 coordinate 155,761, forward strand.
TACACACAGAGATACAGAAAAAATTTTGATGCCTTCTTTTGTTTACTCTTCTGTCTCCTGTCTCGGGCAGCCAAATAACTTGGTTGTTGGTGTCTGTGTGTTTGCTAAAGATTTGCAGGTATCAGAAACTTACATGCTTAACCCTAGTGTCTTAATGAAGAGCAGAATCCAGAAGGAATGGAAAGCAGTTTAAAATTTCTCACTGACATCAGTGACTGAATTCTGTTAATCAGTTGTTTCCCAGATGGGTCTCTCACAAGGAATGCTCAAAGTAGCCAGTCGCATTATCAGTTGAATTAATTAATTTATTATTATTATTATTATTATTACTATTATTATTCACATAGCTGGGGAGCATCTAGGAATTAGAGTTTTGTTGTGTGAATATCTATGTAGCAAAACTGAACGTAGCTTTCAAATCAGCATTCTTGTTTGATCCTGAAGCAGTTGCCTTCAGTTCCCAATCTGTTTGCAGTAAAATTAAGTTTTCCTTTGCTCAAGGGAACATCACTAAGGACAAGGGAAAAGTATTTTTAAACATTTGCAATGAAGGCTTGAACAGGTTAGAGCTACGACTAGTTCAATCATCTGTAAAGGGGCCTTGACAAGATCAAATCCTGACTTACCTCCCCCAGCTATAGTCTTATTGTAGTTTACTGTGCAGCCCGCCTTCCCTGGTCTCTTTACTGGACATCACTGTTAAAAATCACGTGCAATTTGTGCTTTTCATCACAGGGCACTGATTTCATTTATTATTCTGTTTTTACAGGTATTTGCAGGTCCAATTATGAGTGCTTCTAAGAGATTTGCACACATTTTGAAACAAATTTACTGCATGGAGGTAATTTTTTATAATAATTAACTATTAGAACTGTGTCACTATTGGCAGTTTTGTGTTATTTCTGATCTCTTTATATATCTAGGTACCTCTCCGTAGCAAAAAAAAAAGCCATGGAGCAGCTTCAAGCTCTGACTGTCCTCACTACTAGCTCATAAACCACTTCCTGGACATGTTTTAGACTGTCCAGGTTAACACGCAGGCAAAATTTGGGAACTTTTCACAAAAGGCAATGTAGACGACATTACACTAGTTTCAGTTCTGTCCAGAGTAATTTAAGAGTATCCTACTAGGATACTCTCAACTTTGATGTGTTGCTATAAAAATTCTATTCTAATGCTATAAAATGGAAAATAATTAATGCCAAAGAACACCACATGGAGTTCAGTGGGGACTCAGGACCAAGTAAAATGAAGCTTGTCTGATACAGAAGGTGCCAGTCCTGAACAGTTCCTCCAGTCTAGGCCATGTGAGTCTCATTCACTGTCTGGCTAGACCCTCTTTGATTTTGCAGCATAGATATTCTGAGTGCGCTTAAACTGAGCTTTGTGCTTTTGTTGCTCTTTATTGCTTCCTGTTTTGTTTTGAGGTTTTTTTTGCCAAGTTACTCTCCAATAGCTGAATTTGAAATAATTTGAAAGTCTTGCAGTTTTAATTAATGTAATAAAGTGGTCTTGGATTGTGCCCTGTATCTCCTTATTTAGATTTTTGGATGTTTTGCTCTGACTGAACTCAGCCACGGAACTAACACCAAAGGCATACGGACTACGGCCACATTTGATCCTAGCTCTCAGGTTAGTCCTTGATGCACACTGTCAGCCAGGCTTCCTTTCCATCCAAAACTGTGTGAGAAGGAGTTGGTCCCTGCATAGGCTTCAGCTCTCAAAGCTGAAACATCTCTCTCAGTTCTTTACTTGAACTCATAGCTCAGTTAACCTAAGATCTAGGAAGTGCTTCCCAGTCCATTAATTTGCTTTTTCTTAACTGCTTAAATGAGCAATTAAAAAAGCTGAGTTTTAGGCTTTACAATAAGGTAATGAGCTTTTAGAATTCTAAACTTTTTCCTTATTACATGCATTCTCTCCAAAGTTGAATACAATAAGAGAGATCTCAGGTGCTGGAATGCAGTACAGAATAAAATCCTGGCAGTTAATGAATGTTTTCAAAACATTGCCAGGGTGATATAAAATAGCTGTGACCTGATTTTTATTATTTATTTAATTTTCTTTTTCTTTCCTGGCTACAGGAATTTGTCATCAATACACCTGACTTTGAAGCTGCAAAGTTCTGGGTTGGTAATATGGGAAAACATGCCACTCATGCAGTTTTATATGCCCAGCTCTATACTCCTGATGGACAGTGCCAAGGTTTACATTCCTTTATTGTACAGGTAGGCTGGAAATATTGCTAATCCTTTTATTCTTTTGTGGAAGAGTGAGTTCAAATTAAAGACTTTGTTATGCTGTTATTTATACCTGACCAGCAGATTCTTCATTTAATGCCCTCACAATTTATTGCAGTTGTAACCATGATACTGTTCTTAAACGTTCACTGATTTTATGAAGGTTGTAGAGCTAGTTTTATACTGCCAGTTTTCTGCAAAAACTTCTGAAAATACAAAAGAGCTGAAAAGTCTCCAGATGATCATGGTACTTATGTAGTTAGAACTCATCTGTGTTGTATGAAGTCCTGAAAGTCTTGCATGGGGCTTAGGATGATTTATGTCTGCCAATGCTGCAGGCTGATCTGCATGAAATCTGCAAACTTCTACCACAGAAATCATTTTATAAGATTAAAGACATCAGAAGATGTCAGTGCAATAGAAAACTTGTATGTAGTAAAATGAACAAGTTGCAGACTGAACAAAATTTATTACAGAATTGATGAATATCTCAAAGCTGATTGTTACATAAAATTTCCATTGGTTTCTGCTGTGTCTGTGTACACCTGAAGGAGGTTTCAGTGCTAGTCTGATGAGAGCAGTCATCAGTGTTAAGGGATATTTAACACAGTGATGTAATTAGTGTCATCTTCCAAAGTAATTTTCATTAAGGTATCTATGTCCTGAATGAGAGGATGCATAAGTACAAGTTATATCCAGGATTATGTGCTTGAAAGATACAGAGAGGTCTCTTTATCAGAGAGGTATCTTTATTTTTTATTTATTTTAGGGAATATCTTCAACCTTTGAAAAATTCAGCCAATAACTTTCGTTGTTCCATTGCTGCAATGTTTTGTTTCACTTCTCTACAGATTCGAGATACAAAAACTCTCCTACCAATGCCAGGTGTGATGGTAGGTGACATAGGAAAGAAACTTGGGCAGAATGGGTTGGATAATGGGTAAGTCAATACATTTGAAAGGGAAAACATTCTAGATTATATCACAATGTAGTGGTGCAAAGATCCTCCTGTATCTGTTCTGTATTTACTCCTCAAGTGTTCACTAATGGTTTTAAATTTTTGCTATTTCTAAAAAAGAAAAAAAACCCAGAATGAAAGATCTTAAATTTCAGTACTTTCTATCTGAATAAACAGCCTTTCAGCCTCTCACTCTTTAAAATGTGAAGTGCTCCTCATATTATGTGAATATGCCCAGGCACTCTTGCAGCTATAGACTCTTCAACAGTCATAATGGAAAAAAAATCTAGTAAGTTCTGAGTAAAGAACTTTATCAGCCTCTGCATCCATCTGGGTGTAAGACTTTAATTATTTTTTCTGTTGATTTCAAGCCCACAGGAAGGCTAGTGCTGGTCCCCATACAGGATTTATTTTCAGTAAATATTGACAAGCCCAAAGAGATAAACTATATATCTTTTTTAAACCATGGGACTTCTAGACTGCACCAAGAAAGAGACTAGGTATTTTCTTCTGTGTTATGTATGTACAGTTGAAATAAAAAAAGTACTCGGCTCCATTTCTTATTCATGGACTCCAAGGGCCTTTCTGTGTCTACTTTACTAACCAAAGGTGTCTGATGGGGAGGAAATAGAGTCAGGAAACAGAAGTAGATTTCTGCATTAAAACAGTTATTATGTAAAAATCATTTAAACTCTTGCATTAATTACATAGCTCTGCATAAAGACATAAACTTTAAATGGTAAAGAAGGGTTTCACTTCTTTATGCCTCAGATTTTCTTCTTTCTGTTGATTCAGTTCGTTACAGATTTATGTATTGTCCTTCAAAACAGACCATTGCAGTAAACATATAAATGCTGTATAGACATCTTACAGTGTCCTGGTTTCAAATATTATGGCTTTGACTGTCTTTCCAGAAGGTTGTAGGAATTTTATAGTTATTTAGCTCATTGTCATCGATTCTCTGTTTCCTGAAGATGCAGAAGAAATAAATTTTAAAAACCTGAAACAATCCAAAATTAATTTATAGAGGAAAACTGAGAACAACTTGGCAAAGAGGGATGTTTAAGGTTTGGTGGGTATTTTTTCCTGCTTCTGCATTACAGACTAGTAGCCACCAGATGGCACAACAGCATGGGCCTGAGTAATCTCAATGTTTTTCAACTTCATGTTTCTGTAGAAGTGTTTAAATTCTGGTGTTCATTCTTATTGCATTATAGATTTATGTGTAACACAGGAAAGAATAGTATGCTTGTTATGTCATCTTAAAATGTATATAATTTTAAATCCAATTCTCCATTATCTACTGGGAAAAAATAGAGTATTTCTTAAAATATTGGTAATAACTGAATAATTGGAAATTATAATCCATAAAATGCCCTTTAAATGAGATACAGTGACTTCCTATCTTATTTTCAGATGGAGTCCCTTATCTTATTTGACATCATACGTCATTTAAAGCAGTCATAGGGCATTCCTGTTTACTTTGTATATGTTGTTTAAAAAAAAATATTATGTTCAAACCGTAGTGTCCAAAAAGCCCCAGCCATGGATACAGATCTCTTAAGTATGCATTAAGACAGTCCCTGCTTTAGAAACCTTAAGACAGCACTTGGAGATTAAGAGAGAAGGATGAGGGAGCCCAAGGTTACCCGTAGATACCCCTCATTTAGCTAAAAATTCCAGGGGCCATGTTCATGAACTACCTCAGCTACTTTTTTTTTGGAGAGGTCTAAGATTAGAGGCAGGCCAACGTTGTTTTCAAGAACCAGGGAATCAAGTTTTGTTCTGCAACCTTCCTGCTTATACTGAGATGTCAGAAGTGTCAGGGCTTGTGGATGTCAGCTCTCAAAGGTACATGAAGGTCTGAATGGGGACTGGAAAATTCTGCATTTGTTTGCAGAGACAACAAGCCATGCCACCCTAGAAAATGGACTCTTGGATGCATGATCTGCAAAATCCCAGGATCCACAGGGAGATATTTCACTGGATACCGGATACTGTGAAGGTGTTCTCCTTGGCTATTTATCAATATTACATCCTCATTTATCCCAGAGAAAGCATGGCTTGTATGTGGAGAGGAGAAAACCTTCCCTTATGCTGTGACTACAAGTATTAGTCTCCACTACATGCATTGCCAAGTTTTTTTGAATGTGTGTGTGAAGCCTGGTTCAACTAGCATGAACACTTAGTAAATCAGTTCTATTTCCATGTAGTTACACTCAGGATATATGGTCACAGTGGGGATCAGAGTCTGACATCTCTGACAGAGATGTTTGATTTTGTTCCTTTGCTTCAAGAAATTTATGCTAATAATTTTCAATATGGACACAGAGAGTTAAGTTCCTGAGCATTAATGGAGGTCATGGGGAAGAAATTTCAGAGTCTCCTTGGAAAATGCTATTGATTTATGCTGTGTAAGAAAACAGAGTAGTTGATTGTAGTTGTCCATTCTGGCTTTGAAAAACAATTAATCTCTTGTTTGGCTGAAAGCTGACTTCCTGCTAATGTAGAGTGTAATGTTTTTAGTAAGAGAAAAAATTTCAGAACTAATGTGGGAATTTTTGCAGTGTAAATCTATTTCTAAAATTATCTTTCCAAATAATTCTCATAGTTTCATAATTTGACTGTCCAAAAATCACATGGTGTTTGCAGGTCTTTCTCACAGAATCACTAGGTTGGAAGAGACCTTCAAGATCATTGAGTACAACCCATGCCCTAACACCTCAACTAGACCATGGCACTGAGTGCCACATCCAGTCTTTTTTTAAACACATCCAGGGATGGTGACTCCACCACCTCCCCGGGCAGATCATTCCAGTTCTTTATCACTCTTTCTGTAAAAAACTTTTTCCTAATATCCAACCTATATTTCACTTGGCACAGCTTGAGACTGTGTCCTCTCTTTCTATGAGTTGCTGCCTGGAGAAAGGGACCAGCCCCCACCTGACTACAGCCACCTTTCAGGAAGTTGTAGAGAGTGATAAGGTCACCCCTGAGTCTCCTTTTCTCCAGGCTGAACAACCCCAGCTCTCTCAGTTGTTCCTCACAGGGTTTGTGCTCCAAGCCCCTCACCAGCCTTGTTGCCTCTTCTGGACGTGCTCAAGCATCTCAACATCCTTCCTAAACTGAGGGGCTCAGAACTGGACACAGCACTCAAGGTGTGGCCTCACCAGTACCAAGTACAGGGGAAGAATGACCTGGCCACAGGAGCATTCCTGATCCAGGCCAGGTGCCATTGGCCTTCTTGGCCACAGGGCACACTGCTGGCTCATGTTCAGCCGGCTGTCAGTCAGTCCCCCCAGGTCCCTTTCTGCCTGGGCACTGTCCAGCCACACCATCCCCACCCTATGGCACTGCAGGGGGTTATTGTGACCAAAATGCAGGACTTGGCACTTAGACTTATTAAACTTCATCTTATTGGACTCTGCCCATCCATCCAACCATTCCAGGTCTCTCTGCAGAGCCCTCCTACCTTCCAACAGATGGACACACACTCCCAGCTTAGTGTCATCTGCAAATTTACTAATGAAAGAATCAATACCCTCATCCATGTCATCAATAAAAGTATTGAACAGGACTGGCCCCAGCACAGACCCCTGAGGGACACCACTGTGACTGATCCCCAGTGGATGCAGCACCGTTCACCACCACTCTCTGGGCCCGGCCATCCAGCCAGTTCTTAACCCAGCAAAGAGTGCTCCTGTCCAAGCCATGGGCTGTCAGCTTTTCCAGGAATTTTCTGTGGGAGAGTGTCAAAGTCCTTGCTGAAGTCCAGGTACAACATCCACAGCCTTTCCTGAGTCCATCGGGCGGGTCACCTGGTCATAAAAGGAGATCAGGTTGGTCAAACATGACCTGCCCCTCCTAAACCCATGCTGGCTGGGTCTGATATCCTGGCCATCCTATAAGTGCTGCATGATGACACTCAATATAAACTGTTCTATTTGTAACTTTAGCTGCCCTGACCAAAAAAAAGAAATACAAAAAAATCAGACAAAATCACCATAAAATATTCTAAAATACTTTTCTTTCTCTAGGAAATTTACAATAATTAGTGTAATCAATGCATAAAGGGGTAAAAATAGAATTCTGCTTTTTCTTATGGAGAGTTTAGACTGGTTTTGTGTTTTGTTAACAAAGTTAAATTAGACTGCCACCAGGGGATGCAAATGCTTTAGTCTTTATTTTACAATATTAAAATGTCCACCTGTTGCTATTGCTCTGTCCGTCTTTGAAATATGCTGCTCACTGAGGACCCAAAATGGTGCTAGCTGAGGAAAAAAAAACAACTAATGAAAAAATCCCTGAGTATCTGGGATTTCAGGGGCTTTTCAGTAAAATGTGTGGCAGGCGTAAGGAGTGGGGAGGTGACACATAAAACAAGAGCTGCACTGTGTGCGGATGTGCATTTCTGTTTCCTTCCTTTGGTGTGGGCGGTTTTTTTTTGTTGGGGTTTTTGTTTTGTTTTGTTTTGTTTTGTTTTGTTTTGTTTTGTTTTGGGTGAGCAGGAGAAGGATGTACCTTAGATACTGGAACATTGCCCAAATTACCCATTATTTCCGTGCACATCAGTAAATGATTCACATCACACTGAACTGGTGGTGAACCAGTTTCATGTGCTGTTTTAGCTACCAGCAAATTTCTGCTTTCTCCTCTCTAGAGATGGAAATTAGCCCAACTGAATCTGCATGGGGAAGAGTGAAAAACAGCTACAGTTTTATTTCTGAAGTGGTGCTTACCATGCCTGTCTTTGTAAAACACGTTCTGACCTCATTAGGCTGTGTCCACTGATAACATGTATATAGTTTGCTGAGCAGATAAAACCTTTTGTAAGGGAAGAACTAGAGAAATGAAACTGTCATTTTACCTTAAGTCTTTGTAGAGGAGAAATGGGTCTTTCTGGAGGAAGAATTGTTAACTGGATCTAATGATAATTGTGGGCTTGGGAAAACTGATGGAGTTTGTTATCTGTTTAACAGTCTTTCCTGTACAATTAAAATGTGGTCAATCTTTGCACACATACAACACACTGAGATGTTCAGCATGTTCTCTAGCAATCAGTGAGGCCAGATTCAGTTTTCAGGATTTTGAAAACAAAACAAAATGCCCAAGAAGAAATGGGTAAAAGGGATTTATTGGACAGAAAAGCAGTAAGTTGTGTAAAATAATCCCTTCTGGAAAGAGATGGTTTAGAAAGCCCTCACTATTATTCTTGTATATTGGCAAAGATTTCCAAGTTGTTACAAATTGTTTTTAAAAGGTTAATTCATAATTTGTTTGTTTGTTACTATTTCAGTATCACTGCCAAGAATACATTATGATTCTGCTACTGCTAGTTTAAGGGCAGAGCAAATGAAAGTATAGTCCTTTTTGTCTTCTACTATTTATCCTCTTCATGCTCATTTAGATTTTGCAACTGTTGCAGTTATTTCACTAGGAAGATAGGAGCCATAACATGGTTGAAGCCTAAATAGACTTTGGAGTTTCATCTTTCAATCTGAAACAGTAGTTTAGTGAAGATAATATCCATAATCACCTTCTTTGGTTATTTGCTTCTACTCCCACACTGCCTTTTTCTTTCTGCTGTGATGAACATTTACGTAGCTGTAGGGGGACTCTGCTAGGGAACTGGAACTGCCTGAAAACTAATGGAAAAAAACCCCACCAATTTTTGCTGTCTTCAGCCAGATAATTTGTCAGGTCTGGTTCACTGCGAGGCCTTAGGAGTGGCTGTTTCAGTACGGGAAAAAGAATAGAAATGTAAGAAATCAAGTGTAAAAATCAGTCCTGCTTCCCAAATAAACAAGCTTGGGCTTTTAAATATCTTTTATTGACTTACAGCCTCTGACCTAAGTTTCAAACAATTGCAATAGCAATGAAGTGGCTATAGAAGAAAGAAGAATGTTTAAATGCCTGTACCTGTATTTATGTTATCTGAATATACCATGAATAATTTATTCCTTGTGAAAAGTGCCACTTCCACAGTTAAAACTAGGTATTTTGCAAGCACATCTTGCATGTTTACAGTTTAAGTTAAAGCTGTGATTTTTGCAGCAGAGTCATTGGCATTTCCCTGCTTTGCCCTCCTCATGTAGTTTGTGCAGTCAGGGTTGGACACTGTGGGTACATTCAGTGCTGTGTGTGTTACTGGGCTGTGGTCACATTGCTGCAGAGTGCTGCCTTGTCCCCTCATTTCTGTCGTGTTCTTGTGCCTCAAAACTCTACAGCCATAGCTACTTCACACTGAAAGGCACCAGGTATGGGTGAAAATGGGGAAGGGTAGATTTAGGTCTGGTCACACATTTGTTTTTTGACCCACAGAAATACAGACTCACATCTGCAGTGAACTTCAACCAACCATTTTTGTTCCTTAGCAGGGCTCTGTCAGCTCTCAACAGCTGCAGGAGGCTGCACATCCAGAGCTCCTCACAACACTGGCACTTGGACTGTAAGAACTTTAGTGTGAGTGGGACTTTGTGTGCCTGTGAAGTCTGTTAGGTTAGGATTAGGAGGCCTCTAAACTGCTGCTGCTGCTATTGTTTTATCATTGCTATTGAGCATTGTCGTACAGAGCTGCATTCTTAGATTACAGCCTTGATTGTAGAAAATAAAACTAAAATACTGCCATGCAGTTTTCCCCAGTTTCACTGTAGCTCTTTTCAGCTCTAACCTTTCTGTGAGTTTCAGTCTAGAATATGTGGCAATTTTCTTTCCTTCTGCAAGTTTTTCATCAAACCTCCGAAATGTTATTCTTCCCAAGGTTTACTGTATCCCATAAACAGCCTTCCAATACCATTCACCTGTTTTCTGTTTCTGGCTGGAAGTCTGATGATTGCACCATCTCTAATGTAGTCAGTAACAAAAGCTGGCAGAAACGGCATTTTAGCGAGTCTGAAGTTCACCAAAGCATATTTGAGCTATTTGTACTATAGGTAACAGTTTATTACTTTAGTACTGGCAAAAGGAGCTCGTAGCTTTTCCAGCTGTTCCTCTTTTATCAGCATTACTGCACACCAGATGAATTACTATTGCATGATTTAAAGTCAGTGAGATTAACTTAGTTTGAAATGTTCCCTAAACTACTGGCCAAAGAACCCAAACAAGAATGCTACTATTGGAATGGCACTTCACTCTGCTCAGCTGCTCTTGATAGAAATCTCTGTGATAGTGGTTTTTTTTAAATCTGTGGTAAAAAGTGTGTCTACATGATGCAAAATTGCACATTGTAGAGCCCTGTGATATCTATTTAAAGTGACAGCTGTCTGTCTGTCTTGCTTAGAGGTCTTAATCTCAGTCACGCTATTTGCTGTGCTGAAGAGGCCCTAAGTAGGGCAGCTTTCAAACCTCTGGTCTTGTCATCACTGTGTGAAATTTAGCCATTTTCCAAACTTGCTGGTACATGATATCCCCATGACTGTGTATACAGTTCCATTATTGTAAGATATTTCTTCAATTCTTTAAGGAGATTTTTCCCCTTAATACGTTGACAGATGTGGGCCAAGTCTGTGTTTTCTAGGCTAATAACCATTAAAAACGTGTTCGTTGACTTCATTAAATCTTATTATTTATTTTTAATATGTTCCAATATCAAGTTCCAATTGGCCAGTATGTCTTACAATTCCCAGTAGCAAAGTTCTTGGAGAAGCAGCATAACAGCAGTTGGCAGCAATCTCACAAGGTCACTTAACCCACCGGTCCTGTGAGGTTCTGCTTTTATTTTCAACATTCGTGCTTATAGGCAAAATATCCTACTTCTTTACACATAGAAATTTTCTGTTGAATTTTTAAATGCTAGTTCTGCCTCTCTGCTGAGCTTCTTAAAGCTTTTCTCATCTGATATGCATATCCACATATCTTTATGTAATGTATCTGCAATGGATAATATCAAGGGAAAAAAATAAACTTTCAAAATCTTTTACTTGAATTCATTTTGATTTTAGAAAATAGGCTATCATATGATAGGAAATTCAGTATTCTGGTTCACTAGCTGTGAAAGAAGTTATTAAAGAAGGGAGTGCTTGTAGTTTTTAATCATAATAATTTTAGGTCATCTTTTACGTGGTATAGGATTAGCTTCCTTATATTTGAGTCAGACAGATTATAACAAAACTTTCTTCAAGGTTTTTTACTTTTTCCAACAGAAGACTCCCCTTAGATTTAACTGTTTGGGATTGTATCACAGGAAGTGAAAGTGGGTAAAATAGTCTAGGTCATTTTGGGAATTCTTTTGTTCAGCACACATCTGTCACATGTTCATTATGAGTAGGCTTGGAATTCCTAGAAGTAGGCAATTAATATATAGATTTATAAAGTAGTAGCTTTCAATTTGCTTTTCATGAACACTTGAGTCTCAAGCAATATAAAAATTTCAATATAAAAAAGGTCAATATAAAAAAAATTTCTACAGCTGCACAACTTTGCTCAGTGAATTGAACTAATCACTACAGTGAAAACAGAACATAATAGAGGATAATTTGCCATTTTATTCATTGTCATTATCTCCCAGGTAGCAAATGACACAACAAAAGGAAGCATCCTCAAGTTGTACCAGTGNTCTTCATTGAAGGAGTGTTCAGACATTGAGACAGGCTGCCCAGGGAAAAGGGGTGGAATCATCAGCGCTGGAAGTGTTCAGGAGATGTGTGGATGTTGTCCTTGGGGACATGGTTTAGTGGTGAACATGGTGCTGCTGGGGTAATGGTTGTACTCTGATACTGGAGGTGTTTTCCACCCTAATGGCTCTATGAATGCTGCCATGAAATCTTACCATTCATCATATACAAGGCTAAGCATGTTCCAGATATGTAATTGCAGAGAGAAAGCCGAAGAAGAAAGTNTTCTTCAGTAATTAGTGTCTGCTTCACTGTTTGAACATATTTGTAGCTTCCTACCTTATGCTTGCATTATAAGGTCCTAGGAGGAAGCACCTTCTTGGAATTCTATGGATGGACAGCAGCTGTGAAAAAAAGAGTGTAAAC
>VZTT01061154.1:8616-31867 GCA_013400855.1 Buphagus erythrorhynchus
CCCCGCCCCCCCGCGAGCCGCCGGTGGCGGCGGCGCGAGGGGAGCGAGGGCCCCGCCATGATCGGGGGAGTTGCTTCGCCCCCCGGGGCCGGCGCTGACCCCTCCCCAGGCAGGAGCTTGTGAGGGAGCGGGAGTAGGCGCAGGCTACGTGTCCGTATGGAGTCTGCCTGGGTGATTCCCTGAGGAGAATCACCGAAGGGGTCGGGTTAGAAGGGAACACGGTAGGTTAGCTGGTCCAACCTCCATCGTCTAAGCTCCCTGCTCAAGCAGGGTCACCCCAGTGCTCATGGCCCAGGATTGCCTCCAGACGGTTCTGGAATATCTCCAGCGAGGGAGACTCCACAGCCTCTCTGGGGAATCCGTTCCAGTGCTCAATCACCCACACAGTAAAGATGTTCCTCATGTTCAGGTGGAGCTTCCTGTGCATCAGTTTCTGCCATTGCCTCCTGTCCTATTGCTTGGCACCACTGAGCAGAGCCTGGCTCCATCCTCTGGACACCCTTCCTTCAGATACTTATACATCCTCTGTGGAGAATCCTCTGGCATCTCGGACAGGTGCAGGCTGAAGTGCCCAGCAATCAGGGCACGCAGGTCAGGATCACGCTTTGGGTCTATCCCAGTGTTAATTTCAGCACCTGTCCAAAAACAAGGTTGATAATATTAAAATTCCTATTGTGAGATTATGTGCTTTTTATTTTCGGGGAAAACCAGTAGAGTAACATTTTCTGTGAATAAATAGTTGCTAAATATAATTCCTTAGTAAAAAGAAGGAATATTTTGCTGTCTTCCTCACCTCTGCCAGTTCCCCCAGTGTGTGGGGAGATGTAAAAGGTGGTTTGGGGTATTTGTCAGTTGCCACAGACTTGCTAAAATCTGCTGCTTAAGTTTGCTTTCCCAAACTATTTGAAGAATACACATTTCTTTCTCGAAGAACAATCAATATGCTTTGTTTGCATCTAAGGATATTTTCTGCCAGATGGCTCAAGGGGAAGAAAGTCTTTGCAGGGCTGTGTATAGCAGATTCAAGATTTTAGCATAGTGCTGCTTATTATTTCTAAGCAGTAAGTACATAATCAAAATTTCTGATACAGGATTTTTCAGAGAATAACCTTCATCTTTAACATTTTTCTGAGAGTGTAAGAAAATTATCCATATGAAATGTGTGACTGTGGTGTATGAACTAGCACATTTAACATCACCTTACATGATACCCATGCTGCTGAATTGATGCAGTATTTATCTTCTGCTGCAGGGTTTTTTTCCTAAAGCCTTTTGAAACAGATAAGTACCTTGTGGACTACCAAAAAAACCTGCTAACTGGAAAAAAATATTTTGTAAGTTTCAAGCAATTAATATTAGCATAAATTTATTATTGTTACATTTTTCACAGTGAGCTGCTGATAGTAAAATTTGCTGTTACATGATTTTTAAACTGATGCTGAATTCTGTGTGAATTGCCAGCTCTCTGATACTGCTGGGGAAAGAAGCAATTGTGTTGTGTGCCATTTTTGAGCAGTAGCTGATTTGCTATTTGAGGAGTGGGGAAAAGGGAGGAATTGTCGAGGAAGAAAATGGCTCATTGCTATACCAGGATGAAAATTTGCAGGGTTGTGCTACCAGACTTCTGCAATTCTAAGGAGTATATTTGATATACCGAGTGAGAGGAGGGGAGATGCAAGGCTCATATTGGGAATTCTATCAGTTTTTCTTGCTTTGGCTCTGTAAGTTCAGTCAAGTTACATCCCACTAAGTAGTTGGTCTCTGTGATTCATCGTATATAAGGTTACATCATCATCTTAGTTACAGTATCAGAAACTTCAAGCTCCTTGGAAGCTTGGGGGACCCCAGTAGACATCAGCTAAATGTTCAAACTATATTCTTGGGTTTTGCTGAGTTAATGCACAGGCCCTCACTGTAAGGAGGGTGGATCCCTCAGAAGGCTCCCAGCATGTCTACTGCTTTTGCAGTTAAATTTGCAATTTAAAAATAAATTTAGACTTGCAGTCTCAAGGTGACAAGGGCAAAAGAATGGCAATTATTACACAGCTGTTACACCCTCCTAGCAGGATATCTCGGGCACAGGCACAGACGTGATGCTTGACATGGATTGTGGTTGCTTCACTGCACTCACCAAGCAGCTCTGCATCCCTTGAGGATCTCTGACCACTTGGCCAACTTGCTTCTTGCTTCACCATGTTCTTGCTTCACCAAACCCCAAAGAACAAAATCACTGGGTAGTCCGTGATGTGGAGGTAGAGAAGCTACATTTCAAATGTGCTAAAATAACACAGGCTAGGGAATTCTCTACCTCACAACTTTATAAGGCAGTAACAGTTAGTGTAAGCCACTGCACCACAAGAAAAGAAAGAGTGATTCAAACCACTCTTTGGGAATGTAAAATGAAGAACGTGGCCAGTTGCAAATAACCCTGGACAGCTCTTCTGTGGTATTGTGGCAACTCTTCTAGAGGATGACATTAACCTTCATTAATCATTTGGAAAATACTATATATTAATATTACTGTATCACTTTTTGTATGGTATCCAGGATCAGTGAATGAGGAGAAAAAGAGGAAGTAGTTCTCTAGTATATACATACTCTATCTGTAAAATACAGCTGTAATATTTGAGGTGCAGTCTTCCCACTCATAATAGGTTAGTTTTTCTAAAATTTAGCCATTTAGTAGAAAATCTATTGTCATTCCTGATGTCCATGAATAAGTATTTGCTACCATTTTGCAGATGTTGCTCTATTCCTTCTTTTTTGTCACATCAGAACATATCTCATCTGAACTTTAAAAACCTAATTATTATCTGGTTAGTTAGCAGAAATTTGCTCTGTCTCAACTACATAACATCTGTGAGTTTTCAGATGAAAAAACCAAAGCTTATGTGGAAATAATTCAATCTACTGTTCAACAAAAGAATTCAGAAATTACTCTTTGATTAAATAATCATGTCATATCTGCCCAAGTAGACATTTGCAAAGTATTTAATGCCTTCTTATATGAGCTCATACAGAAGCATTATTTTATGATGTCTAATTTTTTTTATACAGCAACATTTTCTCTCTTTGCTATCTTCGAAAAGGAGAGAAGGATTTCAAACAAGAATTTAAAAATATTAAATGGCTCTCATTAATTGGATACTCTTTGTTAGTCTGGAGAAAGAAAGCCAAACAAAATTGGTTTCAGTCACACTACATCAGACAGAAATTTTAGCTGAAACAGAATATTTTCTTAAAACTACATGATAATTTTAATCTCTTCAGTGCACCCACAAATATGATTATATTTTTGAACATAGAATGTGCATGGGTACCTGTGAGCAGAAATATGTTTTTGAGATTACATCACATTGAATAAAAGACTGAATACTTCTGGCTCTCGGATGCACTTGTGTCACAACCAGGTCATGGTGGCTACGGTGCTCCTGCTGGGACATCCCTGTGGGGCTGGGAGAGGCAGCAAACTATGAAGGGGTGAAGCTTGGACTTCTAAGCAAACTAGGTGCAATTTCCCTCTATTTTTAAATACAGGCACAAAAATGTTTGTTCCTGTATTTGCTACTCTTCTCTGAAATGTGTATTTTGGATGAGGAGTTATTTAGTGATTGGGTGTGTAGTGCCCTGTATGCCATCTCAGTTTGAATTTGTTTAAGTAAAAATTCAGCATAGCTTTGCAGTGTGATAGAATTATAATAATAGAGGAATAGAACTTATGAGAACCAAATGTTAAGGCAGGAGGCCTCAGATTCTGGAACTGTCTGGAGAAAACAGAAATCCAATTGTTCTGGTGAATTTAATCTGGATAACCACTTGTGCATACTTATGAGAAGTTGATGTTTTATAGTAATTTCAAATGTTATTTTGGACAATATGGGACATCACTATGGATGCTATTGGTTCTCCAAAGTTTAAGGTAGGCAAAACTGACTGCAAATGTTAGAAACTGCAAAGAAAAAGATTCTAGTAAAATAAATAACTAGATTGTAGTGGAAGGAAGTAGATGGAGAGAGAGAGTATTCACACTTAAAACACCAGGAGATCTCAATGTCCTTCAGCAACCAAAAATCTGCACTGAAATGATTTCTCATATTCTCCATAATGAGTTTCTCCCTAAATCTTTGAAATTACTAGCTTCTTTGAGGATTATCTGCCCTGGCAAGAACAACAATAAGATAAATGTTCTCTTTCAAAACCTGCCTCAACACGCTTGTCAATATTTACTATATATTTATAACTTGACACAGTGAAGGATTGATGAGATCATTATAGTGGATTAGGATGACTCATTTCCCTGTCCTTCATGACCGCTTCTGCTGAGCTCTTTACTTCTCCTGACTGCCCAAAGGAGAAACTCTGATGTGTTCTGAGCAGGCTTCCAGAGAGTTGGAAGAAATCAATCCATTCTTTTACAGTCCTTGAAGATGTCCGAAGGATTCTTCAAGTCTACCAAATTTTCTGTGTAAAACCAGCACTCAAGTGATTTTTCATTCATCTTGCAGCTGATAATCATTACACTCCACAAATATTAGGAAATCTGTTTGTATCATTCACAGTCTCTTTCCACAGGCAAAACTCTTGCTATCAATAAAACCAGGCTTTAACTTTCACTGGTAACTTCTGTACAATCCTTCAGACCCTATGGTACAGTGAGTGGTATTGTATTCCAGTCCTCTTCCAGGTTTCTTGTGGCTAGTAGGATGAAAATAGGTTCCTATAGGTTTTCCAGCTGTTCTCATCAGCAGAATTATGCCTTACTTTTGTGGCTGTGGGAAGTTCTTTCCTCTTTCTGGTGTTGTAGGTTTAGGAACATTCTGGTAGGGTTATGACTAGAAATGCTTATGTTGAGAAAGCATTTTTTTATACCTACTGTGTGCTTGAACTCTGCTGATCTATTTATACATCCATTCTGTTCAAAGACTGACTGTAGCAATTATTAGTGAAAATAGATTAGGAAATAGTAAGGGATTAGCCCATTTCTACAGGTTAATTTTCTTATGCCACGAAATAAGCTGCACGGCATTGTAAGCATACTTTGTACAGGAGGGTAAGAAAACCATTCATACTGTTCTCAACCTGTTCACCTGAAAGAAAAGCAGTTGCTTTAGACTTACATTCTATCTCAGAGGAAGAGCTCTTCTTGTTTAGATTTATGAATGAAAAAATTATTAACAATGAAACAGTTCTGGTTTTTGGTCCTTATCTACTCATAATTCTAGGATATTTGAATTGCCTAAGGCTCTTTTTCACTATATAGTACCTCTAGGTTTCCTGATAAAGACTGACCTGAAACAAAAGCAGATTTTTTTACCAAGGAGCAAAAGTTGTCTAAATCCAGATTTGCAGTAACAAATTCAGAAGAGAAAATTTTAAAATCTTAGGAGAATGTTGTTAGAGATGTAATAGTCTATCAAGAGCTGGAAAATACTTTTTATCTTTGTATGGATTCACACACAGCAAAAATATGTTGGTGGTCTGACATCCCACAGTGGCTTTGAATTGTCTGAATCACAGAACTGCATCATAATGACTCATTCTTGTTGCGTACTGACATCCCTGCTGGGAAAGAGCTGCTGCCTCTCCCTTGTAGCAATTTCAGTTGGCACATTTTTGTTTCTGTCCTAACAGACATCTAAAGTGGAGCTTCCCTTCTTCAAGAAGACAGGCACTGTTTTGCAGGTGCAGTAAGCAATTTATTGTTCTATTAGAAGCAAGTATTCACTCCTCCAAATGGAAAATATAACATCTTACCTACTGTTTCTAGGAACTTTGCTATAACTGAATTCCTTCCAATGCCAACACACAAGAGCAAGCAGAATGCTGATTTGTATGTGCCTTTTCTTCATAGATGTAACATCTAAACCCTTCAGAATAAAGATGCTAATCCTTATAAAACAATCTTGTGTGCAGCCACCAAAAGAAAAGTCTTTCTAAAATAAGGTGATCAGCCAGTGCTACGAATTCCTTGTACTCAGTTCCACTCAGCTCAGAACTATCCAGCTCGGGATGAAATGGTACATATTCCAAGAGTTTTGCCACCATATATCAGTCCTAGATTAAGTGAACCAGGAGTGACACACATAGAGGAGATCCTTTACTGACTGTATGTTCTTCTAATCTCTCTGAATGTAGATGAGGCATTGTGTTTTCAGGGCAGATCTCCAAATTTATACAGAGGGCAGGGGGAAGGGAGCTCAATACATCCTTTTGCCAGAAATTGTGATGATTTCCTCCCCCTCCATGCTTATCATCCTCTGTAACCTTAGTGACATAGTGGGTGATCTGTCCTTCCACAAAGTCACTAAAATTGTTGCTCGCTGCATTTTTCACAAGGACTCTTTAGGTGAATGTTAGTATTACTGCCAAATTCTTGTCAGCACACTTGGGCTAAGAGCATATGACTTAATGTCTGGCAGAAGTCCTGCAGGACTTGAAAATTGATAAGCCCTCACATGCTGAGGAGAGATCAGGCCGAAGAGGTATAATCAAGTGCCCTCCTAAATAAAAACATAATTTCTTAGAACTTCCAAGGAATATATTTTGGGTCTCTACTACTACCTGTGTCTTGATAGTGCTCTTAGATCTTCTTGTCCAGACCTATTGTTTTTTTTAGGTCGGTGAAGCCATCTCGACTCTTCTTGCCCAGGAAATTGAAGTTTAAGGTTTTTTAATTTGAATTTTCCTTCAGAGTTGGCAGCAATTCTAAGGCTGGGCTATAGATTCATCATTCCTGTGCTGGATGCTCACATGCCATTTCAACCTTTAATGCAGATAAACTTTGTAAAACTGTTTAATTTTTCCTTTATTGTCTTTCTGGAACCGATTTATATAAATGCTTTCTTCCACTAAGAGCTTTGTTGAAGTGATGAAACGTATTTTTCATTTTTGCATTACATTTGAATGATTTTTTTTTTTTAAATTGCTGAAATCAAGTATGATAAATTCATTGAGGAAATTTTAAGCTGATGTGTCATCACAGGATCTGTGCTCAGAAACAAATAAATTTAGATTTCTTAACCCTTCAGAACAGGTCTATTTGTTTTAGTTTGGTGTCTTTCTGACAATGGGTAAAGAGTTAGGGAACCAGAAGGTTCTTTTTTCTTTCCTGTTAATCAGTAATTCTCAGGTTCTCTTCATTTTCTTTGTCTAATTTTGATATTTTCTTTATGAACTAGTCTGTAAAGAGTTATGATGGTATTTAGTTAAAGAGGGAAGTTTTAGGGGAGTTCATGATAATTTTCCATTTTGTAAAAATTTGCTGTAAAAACACACAATGTTCAGCACACTCTTGGATTTTGTGGTCTTCTGATGCTGCAAGCTTTGCCTAGATGATCTCTGGATGAAGGTTGTTCTTTGTGATTTTGTCTCCTCTGAAGTTTTTCTCTGAGCCATGAATCCCCATGATATGAGATAGCTGCATTCACAATTGATGATGATGAAATACACATTGCACAGAATATGCTGGCATAAGTTTCATCAGTACAGACCTTTCCTGGTCTGCTCCATTGAAGTTGTAGTCAGGAAAAGAGGAACAAGATCTGTCGTGGATGGTTGCGATCTGATAAATAGATTTAAAACTATGTGTCCTATTTGCAGTGCTGCTCAATCATACTCTTAAGCCTTTTTAATGATTTTAGAAAAATGATTTAAAACATTTAGTCAAAGGCTTCTAAAAAAAACCCCAACAACAAAAATGAACCTTTCCTCCTCTTCTTCCTCTGCTGTTTTAACTCAGTCCCCACTCTGCACCCAGGCAGAGCCCTAAAATGAATGATAAGTCTCATTGTGGGAATGACACCTGCATGACCTTAGAAAGATGAGGCAGAATTTCAGCTTTGATTAGAAACAGCTGCCACTCTTTCTTGGTGGTTTTCTACAGTTATGTATTATTCAGTCTTCATGGTGTTTCTGAAATAAAGCTTTACTACTTTTCTATAAACTTAGCAATGTAAGCAGCCATTGTGTGTTGCTTTCCTTCTTTTCTGTAGATAAATATACTTTTTAATAGTTGAATTTAGTTTGCAGAGTTGACATTAAGACTGGCTGGTATGGAGCCAGATTCTGATAGCATCACAGCATGTTACAGGTCAGGACTTAATTTAGTCTGGCTTCTAGTGTGGATGGTTTCTTCTGTAATGTCATCTTCCTGCTCCTAACGTAGAATAATAGCTAGTTCTACTTACATCTCATTTTCAAGCCACAAAATTCCTGCTAGTATCAAAAAGACAAAAAAAAAA
Source organism: Buphagus erythrorhynchus (assembly GCA_013400855.1). Taxonomy (NCBI): domain Eukaryota; kingdom Metazoa; phylum Chordata; class Aves; order Passeriformes; family Sturnidae; genus Buphagus; species Buphagus erythrorhynchus. The sequence continues at coordinate 16,857 of VZTT01061154.1, forward strand.
AAGGCACAGGATAAAAGGTAATGCCCTTGCTATAGTGCAGTTGTTTCTGGAAGAAGGGAGGTGATGTTGAGAACTTGAGTTTTGTCCCTCTTTCTTAAAAATAAGATTAAGATAAGATTTTTATCCCTCAATAAAAGCCCTCCAGTTTCTAACTTAGAATGGTTTGGGTTGGAGGGGACCTTAAAGATCATTGAATTCCAACATCATGACCACAGGCAGGGACACCTTCCACTAGACCAGGTTGATCAGGGCCCCATCCAATCTAGTCTTGAACATTTCTTAAATTAATTACTTGCTAAATTTCTGAACTTAAAGGAATCTGCTTCAGGCAAAACCTGAGTTTTACAGAGCCTATTGGTCCTTGTTAGAGAAGTTATACATAGCCTATATTTGTAAGCAACATTGTCTTTTTTTGGTTTTAATCGTGTTTTTCCCCTTGTTCTAGTTCCTTTCCTTGCAATGATTTTTTCCCCTTAAAGCCCTTCTTGACAAAGTAACAAAATGCATTTGCTCTGTGTGTGCCTCTCTCAGTTAATAAACCATACTGTCCTCTATTCCTGGCAGTCAAGCTTCTAGTGTTTTCAGGTTTACAATCACTTATTTGGGAGCTTTGCTGCTGGTTTGGTTTTGTAGTATTTGTATTATCTTCTCCTTACTGCTTATTGGGATTTGAGCTTGATACGCATGGGATCTTTAATCACCATTTTTTGGCATCTTAACATCTTGAATTAATTTAAGCAGATGAAAGAGATCAATAGGTAAGGTCTTAAATATCCTTGATAGCCAGATGCTCCTGTATTTCGCATGCAGAAATCTTCCATCTGCTGTCAGGTTGACAAATGAACCAAGTTTTGAATGTGTCCCCTGTTTACTTTAATGGCTGAACATTCAGAGATTCCAAATTCACTGTTCTGTCTCTACACTGAAGTGCATAGGCCTAAGTACAGGGAAGCTTCATGTTTATTGTGTAGTACATGTCTGATTTAGATATGTAAAATAGTTAATTCAAATAGTTATTTAAAAAACATTTTTAAGTAACTTCAGACAAATTCCAAACGCAGAATCTTTTAACTGCTTCAGACTTGCACAAGTGGCACTGGGGAGAAGGAGCAGCTTATTTCAGTAGCTGACTTTTGAACTCTGGAATTGCAAGTGTAATCCTTTGTCACCTGTGTTCCCTAGCATTATTTGTTGAACTTGATGTAAAGCTACTATAAATCAAAACTTTCTTACCCTGGTGTGTACAGAGATATTTCTGTTGGTCTTAGATATTATTGCATTATTCCAACCTTTTGAAAACAAGCTTAAAAAAAAAAAATAATCTATAGTAGGCACTCTATTGTCTGATAGCATTTAGGTAATGACTGCACATACTGTCCTGATGTAGGAAGGTCCTACACCCAAAATGTACAGCGTACCTGTTGTTACTCTGTCAAGCCCAGTGATTGTTGACACACAAGTTGGAATGTAATACAGCATACGATAGCAAAATTTAAAAGACATTATAAACTAATCATCATACTACTAGAACAGTGGTTGTAAAATTCAATACATTAGATACCATGAAGATTTTATTGTTGCTTAATGACTTAGAAATACAAAAAGAAGTAAATCCCACAGGTCCAAGAACTGCCAAAATCTCTGCCAGCATCTGATTTGGAAAGATGCCATTTAACATCCAGGAAAACATCCTGCCAGCAGCTTGGACTAAGTGTTCAGACTCACTACCTAAATAAATGGACAGTAGACTTCAGACTCTATTAGATGATGGTGACACATGAAAATATATTAACCAACCCTAATAATGAGAATGCCAACATCTTAGTCCTATATGTGACAGAAAATGGAGAACACTTTGCATAAGTGGGCAAAAAAGTTCTCCAGCCCCTTTAGTACAGTCCTTATTAGCCTGGTTTCCCAGGGAAAACCAGTCTGTGCAGTCTTATCTCGGCAACTGCCCTCACTTAAGACACTCAGAAGGCACTGGCATCCTTCAGCCAAACTTAACAGAGATGTAACTTGTCTCCAAGATTAAGTTTTTTCTAGGTTTGTGAAAAAGCTGGGTAGATAAGGAGATGAGAAAGATAACGATCACAGTTTTGATCCTGCATGAAAACTTTTGTATTATTATGCAAGAGAGAATTCAACCTTAGGAGAGTAAGGGGTGTGGGCGAGGGGAACATTAAAGGCCCTGCGAGCAGAAAAAGCTTTGGTTGTAGCCTGCAATCAGCTGAGGCACAGATCAGTTGGAGGCCACACTCATGGACCCTCCAGTACACAAAACTCCTGATTTAGTCACGGCACCATGATCCTTGTCATTACTGCTTACAGCACACACACATGGAAACTGTTTACTTCTCCCAGTAAATTTTTCTGTCTCTTAAATTTTCTTTGCGTAACATAGAGGTTTTTTGTCCTTAGACCTACCACTTTTTTCCTGTGTCATGGCACCCATGTTTCATCTCTGCTAAACTCTGCTGCCAGTGGCAATGCAAGCCACTGTCATAATTCACTTTTGTTCCAAAGTCAGGTAGTGGTATGACTTTATTTCATGACCAGCTTACATTTAAATCTTCTTTCCATCAATAAAAATGTGCAGCTTAAAATCCCCAAATTCCAGTTCTAACCCAGAATTTGTTTCTATAACTCATGCTGGTGTTTTCTGGGGAAGAAGAAGAAGATGATTCTGGTGTACAGTTTTCTTTGTAAAGTCCTCCAGTCTTAGTGATTGTGGTGTCAATCACTGTCAATATGCTCCAAACTTTCTAACATGGGGAATGCTTTGCTACAGGTTACTGGCACAGTCTTGAAAGAAAAAAATAATCTAAAAGAATACTAGCTAAAGTGAAAATATGAGAGGGAGAGATGAAAGAGAAAGGCTTGACATTTTTTCTGTTGAGTTAGATTTGCCAAAGTCCTTAGATTGCAAAGTGGACAATGATTTTCTTTTGGCACCTTCTTAATTTCACTTGGGATGGAATATATATTCTTAGTGAAATACCATTGATTGGCAACAGGACTTAATAGGGGTGTACAAGTAGGATATGTAGCATCATCCGTGATCTTGCAGTTTATCATTTAAATAAAAAAATAAGAAAAAATTGAATTTAGTCCCATAAAACACCCTCACCACATCTGCCTTTGCAAAGGACAGCTGGATATTGCCATTAAATTTTGTATATTTCACTGAAATCAAAATTTAGTGCTATCACAGGGGCACCTTCATGGCAGTTCCCAGCTGCAGCAGCACTGGCTGCTTCCCTCACACATTTAATTCTTCCTTTGGACCCAGAAACAGCTGTGAAATTCTGGAACAGAGAATCTTGAAGAAAGGCATTCCTGTTTCTCACTATATAACAAGTTAAAATTTTTTAAATGCTAATGGAGAGGGCAAGGCTTCAGTCTTTGGATGACTGAGGTTAGAATTTTCTTTTTTGGAGCAATTGTAGCAGATTAAAGCCAATCAGAAATAACATGTTTAAAGGATTTTCCTTCTAACATTTATCTACAAAACTTTCTCTCTGGCATCAGAGCTATGATAATAGTGTAAGTCAAGCATAAAATATTTTGTGTTTTTGCTTTTCTATAAAAAACCCCTAAAGCAAATTATAAAGCATAAGATATTACCATTCTTCAGCTGCAAAACTTGCACAACTCCTAAATCAATTTGTAGTTGGCTTCATATTTTAACCCAGGAGAATTCATGGTAAGAATTATTCTAGGTGACATTGAGAACTCTGAAACAGCCCACCAAGAACTTGGGGCCAGCCAGACTTTTCTCCTCCTTGTCCTCTGTACAGCAAAAAGCAGCAACTATGGCCACAAATAACCATGGAAAAAGACATACTGTGGAAAACTCCAGTCTCTCGAGGACTCATAGAAAAATTGTTTGCAGAATATGACTAAAATGTGAGGTGATATTTTTCCTTTTTATTTAAAAAAACCTCAGATATCCCTCTTCTGATCATTTTGTCATCCTAATGAGTTGATCTATACACCAGAAATAAAAGCAAGACACATTCAAATACATGTGTGAGCAAGGAATCTAATTCAAGATAGAAGAACAGTCTGAGACATCAGCTCATGAAAATAATGACCTCTCAGTACTCCCGCAGTATTCATAGCTTCCCTAGGCATGAGTAAATGCACATCTTCTGTAATTTGTGACTTTTTCAAGACAATAGAGTAAAATATAATTGAAATTTAAACAAAGCCAGTATTAAAACCAATGCAGCAGCATTAGCTGCATGGGTTTTTTTCACCACATGCTCCAGTGCTATTGTAGTCAGGTATCTGCTGGAAAATTTTACAATTTTCTCAGGTAGAATATCTGCCTTTGAATGCTCTTATGTTTTTTGCAGATGATCCTCACCCTTATTATTGGAATGACTAGTAAGAGGCAAAAGACATGTCTCTGACAAATATTGCCTTGTGATGCAGGACACTGGTTTTACATGTAGTTCTGGCAGCCAGTAGATTCAAATGTGAGAAACTTGACAAGTTCAGCACAGGATAATCTTCAAGCTATGAGTAGCTTGGATGAAGCCACAGGATGAAATAAAACCAAAAATTGCTTATCTTAAACATGATTCATCTGCATTCAGTCCATGTAAGAAGACAGTGGCAGCTTTTTCCCTGGTCTTGACAATGCAGTTCAGTGCCACCAGCTTGAGCTTTGCTTACAAACAGTGCTTACATAACAGAATATGTGCAGTTTTTCCTGTTTGTAGACATGTTTTTTAATAGAAAACATTTCAATAGCAGTTTTTAAGCTCATATGAATGAGGTCCTTTCTATTTGAATTTCCAAAGCTGTGTTGCTGTTTACTCATATTAGGGTTGTGCCTCTGACAGATCCTGCTGTTCTACTCAGTGTACAAACACAGCATAAGGAGCTTATCAATTCCAGGGAAAGTCTGATTTCAGCACTGCAATCAAACTGCTTTGCTAACTCATTGCCTGGGAAGTAATTTTGTCATTTTTAATAGCCCATATTAAAACAGGGACAAGAAATCTTCATCACAGTAGAAGATTTGGGTAGCAGTCCTTGCTACAGGGCTGGCAGGCAGCAGTAAGCTCTGGCTGTTTCTCAGGGCTGGTGAGGTGGGAGAGGAGAGGGTGGGGACAGAGCAGGCAGGGCAGTGTCCCCCACAGTCAGGGCAAGCTGCCCACAGCACCTGAGCAAGGCAGACCCACAGACCACAAAACCCAATAAAGTCAAGATTATTACAAAAACTCACCAGGTCCAAGGTCAAGCCAACCCAGGGGTTCAGCTCAACAGAATCCATAGCTATGGCAGAGACAGAACTCTACACCAGCTCAGGTCAGGCAAAGATTACTAGCCCTGGGCTGGGTTTAAATTATGCTGCTGAGCCCACAGGAATGGGTGTGTGTGGAAGCCCCAGGTGGGGCTGCTCAGGCACAAGCCTGAGCAAGGACCAAGGCCTATCAGTGCACTGGGGGTTCTGACAAGAACCCTTTCAGTGTTTAAGATGGGAAGAAGTGTTACAAGATACACTTGGAGATGCTGTGGAGAGCTAATGTGGTAAAAGGCAGAGAAAACTATCTTTTCATAAGTCAGCTGTGTAAACAGCTGCATCTTGTCAGATTTTATCTTTTTAATGAAAAGATCTGAGTGCTACACAAATAACGGAAATTACTGCAAAGCCTCCATGTATTTACAATTAGGACATTGCAGGAGCTGTCATGGTAGATCCTGGAAAAGGATGAAAAGAAGAGTGCTGAGAAGTGGCATTGCAGACAAGCCTGGAAGGGTTTTGTTTTAGTTTATCCATAATGCAGTGTGAAAGACAGATGAATGTGTTTGTGGAGGAAAGGGTAAACAGGCAGTGGAAATGAACGTTGCTGTACCAGTTTCCATACATGTGCATTGAAAACTCTAGTGCCTTGTTCAGGAGGTGATGAGCAGGGGGAGAGAGTGGACATGTAAAAGGTCTGACACATTACTGTTACTGACAAGGAAAGTAGTTATTAAAGGCAGCATTTTGTGCTTAGAGTCATGTTTGGGAAGAACCTCCATGTAAATTGTGGCAGCTCTGCTAGTAGAGGTTAAGCATCTGGACAAGAGTTTCAGTGGTTGACCAAGACTCCTTTGAAGTCTGCTTTATTTCTTTGGAGTGCAATAGAATTTTTCAAGCAAATGAAACCTAGTCTGTGTTCCTTCCTCCTCACAAAATTTACATCCTTTTCTCTAAAACACCTCCTGTTTGTCTTGGAATAAAGAGCATTTCAGCCTCATAGCTCAAAACCAGGGCAGATGGTGCCCTTGCAGAATTTAAATAAGAAATCAGCATGTTGTCACCTGTAAGTGCAGTGGTTAGAGCAATTCTGCAGTGCAGGCACTGAGACGTTAAAAACAGAAAAAAGAGAAATTTTACTTCAGCAAATGCAGCATAGAACAGATTTGTAAATTGCTTAACATCCTTTAGCTTACTGCAGTGCACCTGGCAGAAATTATTAGAGAGAGACATATATACAAGGATTTAAAAAAAAAAAGTAATTGATTTCTGCATGTAGTAGGTTGAGGGAATTAGAGGGAATTTAATATATCCATAGCTGACAGGTTTAATTTGTCAGCTTTCAGCATGGCTTAAGAGGATAAGAGGCCTCAGTATTACTTTAAAGCCCGTATTATCTTTATCAACATCAAGGAGTACAGAAGTTTGACTGCTCAGTTTCTTGAAGTAAACACAAAGCTGACAGCTACAGTCTGTTCCTGAAGTGAATGCAATATGGAGAATGTGTGCATGCGTTTGTCTTCTTTTCTGTTACTGCTGTCATTCCCATTTAAATGTGACATTAACATATCACTGAATTGAATCGTTGTTTCAATTACTGAATTGCATTTTATATTTTCTTCTTAAAAGAGGCAGAAAGGTGAAAAGCTTGAAAAATAATAAAATAGAACACATTTAGGGGGCCATTTTAGGAAAAATGGTGAAGATTTTGCTGTTAATCTAGAAAATACTGTATGAGTTAAGAGAATTGGGCATCCAAATACAAGTTAAGTCCTGAACACTAATTAAATAGCCTGGAGTGATGGGCCTCACATTAGCAGAAGAGAATATTTTTTGAAAGACAGAAGTCAAGCATTGCATGAGCAGGGAAAATATAGAAGGGAAAGAACAATGCAAACTTTGGAAAAGTTGATAGTAATTTTTGCAGTGAGAGAAAGATAAATGAATGGGAAAAATCTATGAGCTGACAAAGGGACTCATGCAGGGAAACAGCACTTGAGAATACAGTGCTTGAGTTTAAAATGCTTTAGTGAGAGGAATTCATAATTGAGTCAATTTTTTTGGATCTGATTCTATTTTGAGAGTCAGCAGTATAGATTATACCACCCAGCTCCTGACTGATTGCTGCCAAGGGTTGTTCTCATTTAAGGTGGCATCCTCCAAGATGCCAGGAAACCAGTATGCAGCTATAGATTAACCCCTTGATACTGCACTTTAATCTATTTCCTTACCCCTGTATCAGTATTGAGAATTTAATTGAGAAAATTAATTGAGAAATTAATTGAAGAGAATTGAGAATTCTCTTGAAGTATTGAGAAATTAATGAAGCTCACCAGAAGAACAGAGACTGTGTCATACCTGTCAAAACAAGGCAGGGTTATTTCATTTGATTTTGCTTTCCTGTCATGATCAGTGGGCTAGCGCACAAATACAACTATGGAAATATAGTCTCCCGTTATGAGGGTAAGAACAGAAGGAAAAAGGAAAAAGAAGGTTTTTTTTGTCCCCGAGGTGGTAGGTTTTTACTTTGATGTTTGATGTGGGAGGAAGTAGGATTCATGGACAGTATGCAGAAGTATGGATAAAGAAAGATTTTTGTTTATTTTCTGTGTGTATTTAGGAGGCTTTACTAGTGATATTTGTTTGGTTTGGTGGGTTTTTGGTTTTGTTTTGGGTTTTTTTTTTGTTTGTTTTGGTTTGGTTTCTGTTTTGGTTTTTTTCCCCTATACTGTGTACTGAGGTTTTCCTCGTGCAAGGTCATGCTAATTATATGCCCTACCCCAAAAATGTATTTCAGAGCCCATCCAGAAGAATTTAAATTGATGAGCTAATCAAGCTGAATAAAAATTAACAAACATGACTGATAAAATACTTAGGTTGAATTCACCAAGAAACTGTCCCTTTGTAATAAATCACATTAGTTTAAGGATCTATTAAAATAGATACATAAATTTTTAATGTTTTGGGGGTTTTTTTGTTTTGGTTTTTTTTTAACAGAGAAGGCAACTGAAAGTTATGAGGTAAGTTTGAAAACTGGCCAGGTAGAAGAGCTGAGGCTTTACTTTCATGAGCAGCTGAGCTGGCCAAACAGGTCACTGCCTCTGAAAATGAGAGGTCTCAACACCCTGCCCTCCCCTCCTGCCTTGCTTCCATCCACACTGCCCTGTGCATTCCTTGGAGGCTGCAGTTCCTGACTGCAGGAACTTTGTTCTCTCCTCTTTGTTCATCTTCTTGTCAGGTTGAGGACAACACTGTCACGGTGATGGCAGTGTTGGATGAGCACCAGAGCTCAGTTCTGGAGTGCTGGAAACCACCCCATTCATGCAGCAGTGACCTGCTAGGTCAAGTCAAGCCGTGTCACAGGGCCGTGTGCTGTGCCTCAGGATGGAATGGATAATTAAAACATTCGTGTTAACCATTGTGCTTAACATTGGACAGAAATTTTACATTTTACAGAAATAAACTGCCCCAACAAAATTGTTTCTCCTTTGGAGTCAGGTGTTGAAGTATGAAAGTTTGAAGTATGTCAAGTTTTCATGAAGATGAAAAGGAACAAATAATGAACAAATCCATACTTTTGAGTATTCTCTTTTGCCCAAAGTAGGTGTTCTGCATGATGGTATTTGTTTCTTCAGGATGTCTCATTTCTAAGTTAATATATAAAAATCTCATGTACAAAAACCTGACTTTAAAGTTGCTGACTGGGAAACTGAAAGAGCCTCAGCTCTGTGGGACCCATTTTAAGAGCTGGATAAATACAGAGGTGCTATCCAGCCTTCCATTTATCTGTGTAGGAAATGGATGTTTTGAAAGGGACTTGCTCTTTCATTGCAGCTGTTCTGTGTGGGCTGTTGCACACCTCGGATCAGATCAGCTGTGTGGAAAGAGAACTGCTCTGCCTCACCCAGCAGGGCTGTGGTTATACATACCATGGCCACAGCAAAGGGGTGGGATTAAAGCTGTGGGAAACAGATTTGCAGCTGTTTCCCCAGTTTGTTTTTCATGTTTTCTCCAAAGGAATAAAAAAGAGCAAATAGAAAAAAAAGGGCTTGAGTCAAACCGAAATTGGTAATTTCTTCCAAATCTTGACTTGAAATCTTATAGGGAGAAATGGGGAGTAACAGCTTTGACTTTTAGATTTGGCCCCAATCCTTCCATTTTCCATGATGGCATGTGTATATATTTGTTCTACCAAGCTGCTGCAGGATTTCAGAAAGTAGTTGCATTTTGGTTAAGGTATAGGCTGTAATTCAGACAAGGTTACTTGCTTTTGGAGGGGGAGAAATAAAATTCTATTTCTCTCCTGTACTACTGCTTCATTGTTTGAGGATTCTTATGCACACAGCCAAATTAGATGCTAAGCTAATTTCAGTTTAAAGAATTCATGTGTTCAACTATATGTGCCTGTACAAATGGTGAACGTGAAGCCTATTCAAAAATTGTGCTTAAAAAAAGGGAAGAAATTAAAACCAGCATTGTTAATTATTATTTTAATCATCTTTTACAAACTATCAGCTGGAGCTCGATTTTTATTCTAGAAAGGTTTTGGGTTCTGACTGCCCCATTTTTAAGCCATGTATATATTTTCTTAGCCTATAAAAGTGTGTCTGTGCCAATACAGTATTTAGGTCTATTTAATGAAAATTAAAATCAAATTTTACTCTTTAGCAGCTGACATCAATCATGTCCCCTCTCTCCCCTCCCCTGCCCCCCATAACCTTTAGTGCTAAACAATGTTCCAAAAGGAAAATTTATTATATCACCTATTTTGATTCTCTGACATCATTCTGTCATGGCAAGGAAGTGATTTACATGGAAAAATATATTACCTCTGCTTTTAGACAAAATGAGTTTATGATGATTAATGGTTTTACTGGACGTATGACATAACCTGGAAATGGTCAGCCTTTTAAAACATAAACATGTCCTATGCTCAATTTTCCTCCTTTTTATTTTCTTCAGTTATTGTAAAATGGTTTTGGTTGTGAGTAAATTAAAATGTAGAAATTATGTCTTGTAAGTGAAGTAAGCTATAAATGCTGGGGTGTCCATGGTAACATCATTACAGAACTAGAGACAAAAGGGAGAAAGAAATCAGCTTGAAGCATAGAGTCTAAACTATTGTGATGGCAGGGAACTTGGATCACATATTCCATCAGGAGTCAATGTCCTTAAGGAAGGCACATGTTTAGTCTGGGGAAGAGCAGGCTAAAGGATGATTGCCTCCAGGTGTCCCTCCTGCTCATCATTCCTAAGATTCTGTAACACAGTTGACTTTGGGCAGAGAACTTAGAATACAGAATGGTCATATGAATAGTGAAATAGTATTTTAAAAGGAAAGCATGGAACAAATAATCTTTTCTGATATATGCCTTAAAATGACACTTTAAACATTTCCTTTAGGTTCATACAGAGCTGTATTTTTCCTTAGATATCATATAAATAACAAGTGATACACCAAGGCCTAAACTAAGATGAGAAGAAGATGCTGAGTAAGAACTCTGAAATATTTTTTTTACATATGTTAACTGAACTAAAACCCAAAGGCCANTGAACTAAAACCCAAAGGCCATTAAGGCAAAAGCTGTTCAACTATGGAAAAACTTAAATTCAGGAAAAATGTAAACAGAAGCATTTTTTTTTCCCAGGGGCCTTATGGAACAAAATCACTCTGCTAAAAAGAAGGCAAAGGTTGAAGTGAACAGTGGCGATTTAATTTGCATGAAGACTTTGTACCAGTCACAAGATGCAATATTTGAGAATGAATAATTTCTGTATGACAGAGCAACTACACTTGGCTTTTGGACATTTAATCCCAGGCTGTGATGTATGCTGGGCACAGAGCACTGTTCTGCTGCCTCAGTGGAGCCTTGGTGCCTTTCAGTGGGTGGAAATGTCTAAAATGAACTATTGGGGAAAAATGAAATCTGGATGAATTTACCGTCATGGCTTGTCCTTAGTGACATTGATTGGACAACTGTCTTTGAGGGCACACTTGGCAATGGAAAAGAACTTGCTGTTGGATTGTGCGTGAAAAGGCATTTGCAAGTAAAGCAAAAATGTATTTAAGGTAGTGATTAAAAATACACAAATCATTTTCAGGAAGACAGCAGTATCACAACAAGCATTTTAACCGTGTTATTTTTATTCAGATGATTAATCCAAGTCTTACATCAGACATGCATTGAATTTAGCATTCTACTGCAGTTCTCTATATGCAATCTAGAAATGTCCCTCATTGACTTCTGCTACCAGTACAGGCTCTTGAGACCTCTTCAAGACTGAACTGTCTTTCCTGACTTAACACAGTCGTTTATCAGGAGCCAGGTACTGTTCTCCCATTCTTTGTTCAAATGGCTTGGCTTTTCTTCCAATACAAGTTATTGATGTTCAGTTCTCTGCTGTGTGTTGCTTGTTCATCTGGCTATTTGTTTTCTAATGTGAATGATTTCCTTGGAGGGAGAGCTAGAAACAAGTGAAAGGAAGTTTAACACATCAGTGGGCAGTGCAGATACAAAGGGATATTTTTTTCTTTGGCTTACCTTTGCTTCAGTCACCATTTGCTCTCATCAACAGCAATTGTTTGAGTCTGAGTGTACATAAGTGTTGTTTGTTTTGGTTTCTTTAACTAGAGTGAAATTTTTATGGAGCTAAATCAATAGTTGGATGTAATTTCCACCTTGTTTTCCCTGTTCTGTCAGATGGATCAGGTGGTGTCTATCAGACTCTTCATGTTGCTGACACTGAAGTCTCCCAGGGACCTGTACTGGAGCAGTGTTTCATTGTCTGTGTGACAAGCCTCCACACTTTATTGACCATGAGGCAACTGGGAGATGTATAGAATTGAATCTGATAATGTGATTTTTTTCCTCTAGTCTGAGGTTTCTGTGATGCTCTGGGACTTCTCCAGAATCCCACATGCTATGTCAAAATTCAGCCAGCCAGATGGTCGCATGATTTGTCTTGTGACTGCTGCTTTGCTGGAGGCCAGCCCCTGTGAATTTTATCTATCACATCACGTTCCTCTGTTTTAAACTGCCTCAAAATGCAGTTGAGATTTGCAGTGTGACTATTTGGTAGCTGAGAAGATGGGTCCTGTTGGCAAGCACAGCATTTTCCTTTCCAGCAATCCTGCTGCTGTTAGGTTTTGATGTGCCATGTCACCTCCATTCCCTCTTGACTCACTGCCACAGGACGTTATCGGCAAACAGCTGCAAGGTTTTCAGGACAGCCTGAACTATAGCTATAGCCAGGATGGAGGCAGGGACTCACATCCTGCAGACCATTCCCAGCCATCGTGCACAGGGATCTGGCACCCTGGATTCCCTGATGTGGGAATGCTGGTGCTTGGCTGAGCTGGTTGTGCATATGTGATGATGGTGGCCTTGTCACAACCTGAATTAATCACACTGGTACCCCTTCTGCAGTGTTAAAGAGGTGCTGTCATAGTCCAGGCTTGGAATTGTGCTGCACTAGAATCCAGCAAAGGCCACCTTCCTAGGGGCTGCTTAAAATACTTGTAGAAATAAGTTTGTTACTGAAAACTCTGGAATGAATGAAGAAATTTTGATTGAAAAAGTTACGGAAGTTTGCATTTATGTGCTTATTCCTAATTTAGGTATGGGCGAATATTTTCTGTGGCTGAAAACTTAGAATTTCAAGGTGAGAGAACAGGACTGTCGCTATAGGACACGAGATACAAGACGTGTGTTTACTTTAATTTAAAGGTGAAAAAGGAGCAAAGTTTAATTTTTGACTTTATATATATAACTTTTCAAAGGTGACAGTGGATTGGAGGGTCACCTCTCCAATGACACTGGACAAACTAACAGTTTATCAACTTTCTCCACCTACATGAAAGAATAAAAAACGAGTTGTTTACAGAAAATGTGTGAGAAAGTTGGAAACAAGAATGAAAACATCAGAAGGTATTGAACATTTTAAAAAATTAGAGCGACACAGGACTTCTGGAGACATCCAAGCCATTGCTTAGGAGTAAATTGTTAGAAGGCATTTTCTGTTGGTATTCTGTTTCTGAATCACATGCTTGTTTAAGTATCTTAATGAAAACAGAAAAGATGGAACCCCCCAAGTTTTGCTTTTCCCATTTGCTCTCCCGGTAAATAAGAATACCCTTAATGAAGCAACACAGAATATTTACAGATGGCAAACTGATTTTATCATGACATTTTCAGTTTGTTTTCATTTTCCATATTCCACTCTTAATGTAAAGGGTAAGTTGTATTAATACACCTGGAGAACTAAGTGGACCAAGTTACTTTTTGAGAGCCAAAGCTTGGGCTCTGAGGCAAGACCAGAGAAGAGTTTGCAGCCTGCAGAGATGACGGGTCACAATATGCAGAACTGTCTCAATCAAGACAGAGAATTGTGGTTTGGGATTTGTTTTCTGAGTCTTTATTAGACAGAGGCAGTGGTGAGATTATTTGGGAGCTCTGCTATAGTAATTCAATGGGTAGATAATGTATTTTCTGCATTCATGGTTTAGGAGAATAAAACAATGGCAACAACCAAATTTCTGGAGAATTAAAATGTTTTTATCTGTGATTATTTTAGTAATTGTGGAGCTTACTTTTATCCCCGCTCAGCTCAGTGTGTTTCAGAATGCTCATTGTTGTGATATAAATACCCAGTTGTTCCTACAAATGCTGTCACTGTCTGTGGAGGAGAGGAAAAATACAGCTCAGAAAACATTTTCAAGATAAGTAACTGCCAGACAGATACGTATGTGTGTTGGTAAAAAAACCTGAGAAACAGATTTGAAACACCCTTTGCACCTTGTACTTGTTTCTTTTGGCAAGAAAAATGAAAATCTGTCTTTTTTCTTTTGTAAAATATTTTTAATTTCTGTTTTCTATAGAGTTGGCAGTCCAAGAAGGTGAGTCCACTTGGTGGTGACTGGCTTCTGGAGAAATAAAAAAGGAAACACCTGTAAATCACACTAATACAAAGGCAGCATGGAGTTATAAAATGAAGAAAGCCTGCCTGAGAAAGTCCATCTAAGCCTAAATAATTCTCCTTCACAGGGATCAGAATAACATAGTATAGTCCTGGCTTAAACGTAGGTCAGCTGGGTTTGTGTTCAGGTATTTATGGGTTTACAAGACAAATTGATAACATGGGTTTGCTTTTCAAGTTGTTTTCCTCAGGATGTAAAACAGAACATTTCCTTAAGTGCCACCAGAAACATTTTGGGGAAGAAAAGTAATGAATGACATAGCTGGAAAAAAAGACTGTTTTGTAGTCATGTTTGCTTAACTATGTGATCCTGCCAGAAACTGAATGCCCTATTTGACAGAGCCATCGAAAATAGTATGGTACATTGCCTGTATTGTATGGGAGCTTTCTCCCTCTTTTTTTTTTTTTACAGCAAAGAAGCAAAGAACAGATGCTCCACTGCTGCTAAATAGAACATCCAAGCCGATCNAACATCCAAGCCGATCTATAGTCACACACATTTTATTCTGCTTTTACCTAAACATTTAACATGTAATTACTGGAGTGAAACTTGAAAGTTGTTTACAGCTTTTATGTTTCAAATTTTTTGTTATTTTTTCTTTTTATCTAGATTGTCATTTTTTTTCCTGTATAGGAGTGGCAGAATTACAGAGGAGCATTAATCTGTACATTTAAGCACATCTTTTACCCAGAGGAAATTCCAGAGGAAACCATCAGATCCTGCAGAGGTATCACTGCTGTCTGTTTATGGAGAGTGCTGTGGCTACAGCTGCAGAAC
>VZTT01061154.1:33727-51495 GCA_013400855.1 Buphagus erythrorhynchus
GTACAGCTGAGTATGTAAAAATCAGACATTTCAATACAGTAAAGACTTTGTTCCAGAATAGCCCTTAAGAAATTTAGAATACTGTTAGTTTGCATAAAATACCAAAAAAACTTAACTAATTCAGAAGTCCAAATTTGGCATGAGGTAAAACCATGTGCATTTATTTCATCTGCATTTTAGATTTAGTAAGCATAAAATTAAGTATGTTGACTGCAATGAATTCAGTCATACAAGTGCAAGTCTTCAGCTAGAATGTATTTTATGGCATTTATTTAAAAAATGTACCAGTAAATCATAAAAGAGGGATCATGTCCATTTAACGTTTATTGAAGTATACAGGAGGTTTTCTTTAGAATCAAATATGAGCATGAATATATGGCCAAACGTAAAATCTATCAAATTCAGTGAAAATTTTCTGACTTTAAATAGTAGCTGTAAGAATGACCAATATATATTCTTTGTTACAACCGCCCTCACTCTACAAGTAAAAAAAAAATAATAAACATTCAGTAAACATTCTTTCCTAAGGTAGTTTCCCTTATATATCAGTGATTTATCCATTTTTTGTATACATAACTTTTTAAACATACCAATCAGTGGTTCTCACAATTGAAAAATAAAAGCACAAAAAAGTTTACACTCTTGTACAGGTAAATAAAAGATCATTTTTAATTAAACTGTATATCCTTAAGGGCATAGTATAGTTTCAATTTCATTACCTATTACATAATTAACTTCTTACATACAAATATTGACATATTTGGCTTGTGCTTCAAAGCCGTTGTGTCTACAAAGTCCATGTCAATGCAACTCATGACTTGAAATCAGTGGGGACATCTTTACTACTGCTGGGTTTAACCTGGTCGTGCAACATGGTCTCTTCTGAGCTTGTTGTGGCACTGCACTTTTCTGGGGAGTCATTAGTGTCTGGATCCAATCCTTCAGGACAGGGAAGTTTTAGAAGTTCTTCCCGCAGCTGAGCTGTGTGACGCTGGATATACAAGAGCAAGTCAGTGTGGAAGGCCACAGTTAAAACAATACTTTTCACAAGGTTAGATGCCATAAGGCAAAAAGAGGAGTAGGTAGGAAAGGTTTAAATGTAGGATTTCAACATCTGGATTAACTTCTCCCCTATATTTAAGGACTAGTACTTTAATTTTAGCGACAGAATAATTAGCAAGAGCTGCTAGGGACAAATTAAAGGTGGTCAACAGAACTGCAGCTGACAAGTGCATCACTATAAATGTTACATCATTGGTCTTGCAGTTGAGTTATATCTGTGTTCAGGGGGCATAGCAGAAACTGGCTTGGACTTGAAAGGTCATACAGTCAAACCAAATTTATAAAGAATTCATGATGAGACCTGTCACAGAGACAGATATGCAGAGATTTATATACTGATCAAAGTAACTTCATTTTGAAGACCAGTCACACTGAAAAAATGGAAGTCTGGCACTAGAAAAAAAGAAGCCTTCAAAAATTTGGGGTTTGCACTTCAGGGGAAATAAAACCTCAAATATTAAGAACAATATAGACTGTTGTCTGTGTGGTCACAAAATACACTAGTAATTGGCTAGGAAGGCAGAAAATATAATGGTTAGAAATTTATTCAAGTTAACACAGGGTAAAACTGATTGTAGCAGACCACAGTTTATTAACTGTTTGTCTACTCTAAGAGCTTGTTTTCTGGCAAGGAACTGGTTGTAGTACAACTTTATCATTAACCCCCACCGTCAGAGTGAACAAAACAGCTATTATCACAAAATATTCTGAGTTGGAAGGGACCCACAAGGATCATCAAGTCCAACTCTGAATGCCCCACAGGGGATCAAACCCACAACCTTGGTATGAGCACCGTGCTCCAACCAATTGAACTCATCTCGGGGTCACTGTATCCTATACAAATATTCACAGAGAAAATAGGCAGGACAGATGCTAGAGGAAAATCCATCTTGTAGTAACAATATTGAGGAAGTGGAATGCACACATATTTCATCTCTTGACAACAGGGAAACTTAGATTGGTTATAAATTCTCACCTTCAGAGCTGCTGCATGATGGGACATGGTCCTGCCTACCCGTTTGTCACTGCTGTACTGCTGTATGTCTGCTATCCACTCCTCACACTGAGCCATGATCTCCACTCTTTTCAAGTAGAAGTGTTTGTGGATGACCTGCAAGAAAACATTCCCAATGTTACATGGATGGAAGAACCATTTACTTTAACAATACCAAATTTGCAAGACCTCTGTTGGTCTAACTGAATATAAGGGAAAAAAAATCAGTATGAAGGTAATTCAGAATTGAACCCGGTTGGAGATAGAATTGGAATTTCTGTCCTCAGAGGTTTCCAAAATCCAACTGGAAAAAGCCCTAATGAACCTGTTCTGAATTCAGCTGATGCTGTTCTGGGGAGTTTGTTGGTCTGGATATCTCTTCCAGTCTGTAGGAATCCACTGTTTGTGTGCAGCCTGCAATTTCAGCAGTCACTTGTGGTACCTGGCTGCAGGGTAAACCAGTGCCAGAAATACACCAAGCAGAAGCAAAAGGGAGAGCAGAGCGCTGCTCATGTTCTGCAGCTCAAAGCTGGATGTACTATGCAGGCACAAAGTTTGCACAGCAGCAGAGCTACACAGAGACACTGCTGAGGCTTTCACTGTTTCTTTCCCTGCCCTGTTTTGCCAGAGAAGCACAGAGGAAGCAGAAGCACCACGTCCTCCCCTGTCACTGACCATGGGCTGCCCGAACAGCAAACAGATGAGCAGAAACTGTTTGCAGAACGAGCACAGAACATTACACACTTGTGCAGTGAGAAGGATCATAGCAGCTGCTTCAGAAGGGATGCAACCACTTTGCTCTAGGCAGAGACAGCACTTTTGGGGACACTGGAATTCTCAGGCCATGGCAGTTGAGCTGCCCAGTTTGGATGGTGGCCAAATACCATCATCTGGATGGTTGGATACTCTTCAGTATTTGACTGAAGAGTAATTTTGGTATTCAAGTACATATTTGGGTTTAAAAAAATCCAACCAATCAACACTCATATGAAGTTGTGAAACTCTACTTGGTATTGGCTTTGTCTTAAACAGTTTTCTAAAACTCTGAATGGTGAAAGGAACAATAAAACCAAAGAAATTTTATTCAGCACTGAGAGTTCTTGGCCATATTGCAACATAATCGGAAAAATAATTTTTCCCTCTGGAGGTTAGAGAAAATAACTATCTGTCTAAAGAGAAACTGCATATTGAAAGTGTAATTGACTTCAATTCTGGACACATTCCTTAAATCCATAATGGAGCTTGGAAAAACTCCCAAAGACTGGCAGTTTAGATCTCTGGAGCCTACCCATCATTTAAGACACTGAAGACAAGACAGCTCACATTTTTGAAGACAACAGATCTCAGGATCTACGTTCTTAGACCTCAGTCTCCAGCATGAGTCTGCATTTGTGTTACTGAATTGATCTTCACTGTTAAGGTTTCTAAGATAACCCTACAAAAAACCTAGAGGTCTGAACAAAAAGGGAATCTCCCAAAGAAGTGCTCAGATAACCTGAGACATGCATTTCCATTTGCAGATGGAATCTAGCATTGTTCCAAAGCTGCCTTTTTCATACCAGCAGTGTGAAAGCTGAGCTGCAGAGTAAGCACACGATTACTGAGACTCTTAAAGCAAAGTGCAGTAACAATAAGCTGGGATTCAGTTACCAAATGGTGTAATACTGCATATCCTTCACTCCTGTACAAGTGAGAAGAAAAGTGGAGCATTTATTGTCAGGGAGCCCACTGCTTTATTATATATTCAATTAATTTAATCTTACTGTGATTTGAGAATGCCTTTCTCCAAAGTGAAACCATTACATTAGCTAGAAGAAAACGACCTATTAGCAAAAGTTATTGGATTATGTGTCCGGATATTATCTTTATCATGATCTTCTACTTATTGAGTAGAATATTTAAGAAGTAATTCTGAACCACCAGCACCAGGTTTTATTTCATTAATTCAGCACCCCTACATACACTTCACATCCTTTTTCACCTGCATGTGGATAAAAATATTTAACACTGTAGTGCAGGTAAAGTGTCAATGTTTTCTTATTCCACAAGACACAGTAATTTTAATGAAAAAAGGTTTTGCATTCCAAAGGATGTTTTTTACAACATCAAGGAAGGGATGGGAGATTAACATCTCAGATGCCAGACCCAGCAACGTGCATAATCCTAAAATAGTTAGGCTTTTTCAACATTTTATTATGCAGACAATTGAAAGCATAGCTGATACTGCCAGATAATTCCACACTTCAACACTGGCAACAGCTGTAGTAGTTCAGAGCAAAATCTGTTTTTCTGGAAATATTTGCTGGTAATACTGTGAGATGGCTCAGGTTTGACCAAACATTTTGCATTAATATTCATACAGATTCTCTTAGTGTCTCTTCAGCTCTTTTTTCCTTGAACTCGTTGCTGTATATGCTCAAGCCCCTGAGATCTAATTCATCTGCTTTGGGAAAGGAATTGACTACAGACACTGAGAAAAATCCCTAATAACTAAGTTATTCTATGATGCTACAGGTGAGCTTTAGTCTATTTTCAGGAATGTAAACAAATTAAGCAATTTGATTTAGTATAATATTTTTTTTTAAGACAGCATGAATGCATGAAGGTTAGCATTGCTTTTAGCAGCATCAAGATAGTTGTTTTCGAAGCCACAGGTTTCTAGTGCAGACGCTTTGTGGAATTTCTTTTAAGATATTTTTCCAATTTGCATTATCTTGGTGTATCCGAAATGTTTCTTAATTTTTTCTTCAAATTCACGGTCCTTGGGGAAATACTGCCTGTTATTTATGCAGAGTATGAAGCATGGAGTGCCCCTTTGTAGGGCTGACCAACAGGTGTTACAGGCCATGTTAAAGGTCCTGCTCAGTACTAAGCATAAGCTGCGCTGATTGAACCATCTTTTATCCAACTGGGCACCAAGATTCCGTTCAGGTCAGTCCCACTTTGACTGCATTCTTGTTTCCCAGAAAAGAATCTGTGAAGTTTGGTGCATCCTTATTCACTTCAGTCTCTTGAGTCAGTTGCCACAGGTGAAAATAGACCTCTCATGCATGATCTTACCAAATATTTGCATTATTCTTAATGCTCAAAAAAGAGAAATACTGCCTTTCACAAAACCTACCTCCTTAAAACATGGTGATGGATTTCTCATTTGTTCAAGCATTGCCCATTTGACTGTTGCCTGTCGGATGTTTCCATCATATTCTCTGGAGCTCTGGGTACCACTCGGAGTCCCTCGTGATCGTTCATAACCTGGTTCATTGAAGTATGGTTCTGCCACCAGTATTAGGGACTGGACAGACACTAACACCTGTTAAGAGAAGAAACCAAATATTAAAATCACGCTACCAAATACAAATACACAAATACACACAGCTCTGCTCACCTTACAAGCAAAACCATTTCAATGGCAAAGTACTTCCATTTGTGATACAGGCTATGTGCAACCAGGGAATATCCACGCTTTCAAACCTACACTGTCACTGCACACAAAAACCACCAAGTCCTGTGGCGGTGCATTTAGCTCAAATACTGAGAAAATGACAAATGTAACTTAAAACCCTGCAAAACAAACATACAGATATAAGTAAAAGAAAGTATTTAAAGGAAGAAATGTCTGATTGCACCCTTTTGTAAAAGAAAGTGTATATGTCAAGTTCTCAGTCAACAGTTTTGATTTTTATTCTGTGGCTGAGCTTACTAATTCTTCCAATTCTGAACTAGATGAAGAAGAAACAAAGGAGGTAAAATGCCATGTGAACCACTGAAATTAATCCTGATCTACACTGTCTCCCATTTTTTCTTTCAAATGAATGTTCTTAGCCCTTTAGTTTCAGATTTTACAAACCATACTGTGTCATATGCCAGTAAAACAAAATCTCAGAATTTTTCTTAAGATAAGGGAAAAAATGTTTTTAATACCACATGAACAAAGCACCAACTATTCAGTAACTAGGAAATAACAATTTTCCTCCTTTCAATTTTACTATCCAGCACACATCTGAATAGATGCTTACATAAATTCAAGGTATTTAACTGTATACTCAGCTATTCCTAATAAACCCCAAAGAATTAAACAGATACATAAGGCTCTTAGGTATTCAAATGTAGCTGTACTGCTTATTCATGATTTAATGGCTTTCTAGTTTTTCCAGTATTAAAAAGTTTGTCAACTTGTTTTTTTTTTAACTAAATGAAGGCCAAGTTTTTCTTATGTACTTAGGACCAAGTCCAGCAGCAACAATTTTAGGGATTACAGTTCTGTGACACAAACTTCCAGAACTGTAAGGAATTAAAACAAGGTGATTTGAACACTTGTATTTCCTCAATTAGTGAAAAGGTGATGGTATGTTACAGACATAGGAATGGTACTTCCAGAACTGGGCATACTTAAGTGCAGATACCCACATGTCAGGGCAGCTGTTTCTGGAACTGACTGTCCTCCCAGCCTAAGTACAACTTAGAGCTTTAAAACATTCCCTAATTTTGCAGCCTAATTTGTGAATTTGGATATGGAAGACAAGAGTCCTCCTTTTTCTTGGTGGATGCAGAATGTACAGCTCTGTACATCAGACAAATGCCATGTCAGCAGCAATCCAAACTCTGACTCTTTTGCAGGCAGCGCCCTGACATCCACAGCTGTGCTCTGTGCTTGAGTGTGGCATTCTCCTGGATTTTCTCCTGTAGCAAAGCCAGCACAAAAGCATTCCAGCTTCCCATCCTCTCTGTGATGGTTCCTTACCCCACAGACACAACACCAAGTCAGTAACTCCCATCAAAGCAGCAGTCCAAGGCCAACTGAATGACACAGGTTACCCTCAGTGCCACCAGCACCTCACAGGAACACACCCTCACTCCTTTAGGTGCCGGAGCACTTTGCCCTTGTGTAGTGCTGTGCTTTCCTTACAGATCAGACGGGCAGTCTAGGGCACCAAAGTCTTTATCCTGATGGATTAGACATGCAGCTGTGCAGTGGGAGATGGGAACCAGCATCCCTTGTTGGGCTGACAAGGAAAATTAACGAAGTTTTTCTGTTTCTCAGGCAGGTGCTCCAGGTAGCTCCTGGTATGGTGTGCACCATCAGTCTGCTGTACCTGCCCTGCACTCAACTAGAAGCAGCCATAGTTATTTAGTGTTAAACCTTAAAATGTAGGTAAATGCATTAAAACATACAGAATGTGCCTCACAAATCCGGTTTCATCAAGCAAATGGCCACATAGATACCAAAAAAGGCAGAATATTAATGCAAATGCGCTAAGTCACAGTAGAGTGACTTCAGGACCAAGGCTTTGGGTATGAAAGGTGTTTTGGTGATCTCTCTGGCTTTTACATGTCTCTGGAAGAATAGGCTTTTGCTTTTTAAAAATTTTGTATTTTAGATAGCTATGTTTTTTTTAAGTAGCTATGGTAAAGAAATTTGACCCTGCAGCAATGTACTTTCTGGGCCTGAATAAGCAGTCAATACTTTGAATTATAATTGTAATGAATGAGAAACTCTAGACTGATCTTCCAGTTTTGCTGGGTAATAAAAATTAATTTCTGAAGTATTTTGGGTGGTCTGACAATAGTTCAATCTCTGAGCCAGAAAAAACATGTAGTGCTTAATTCTTCCCAAGCAATTTTAGTCTTACAGCTGTTTTCCATTTTATAGTTGTAAAGTTTTTTTCTCTCAATGGTGGGGATGGGACTTTTTCCAGCAGTTTTCTTACTATTCTCAAAATGAAACACTGAAAAAAAGTTTTAAATTACAAACTTCTATGCTGCATGTGATTTCTAACAATCAAATCTAACATTTTAACGTAAGAAAAAGGACTTTAGTGAAAACAGACTTCCTAAATACTTGTACCTTTCTACACTGATTTTACAGTTGAAGTCCAAAATTGCAGTTCATCTCTTGATTAAGAATTTGGATCTTGGGAGGCCCCAATGGGATCCTCTCTCTTGCTGATATTGAAGTTCCCTTGATTGTTCTGCCTGAAGATGAGACCTAACAGCTTTGCACCGATATCAGCGGGCTCCCTCAGCTCCCCTGGATTCACAGGGTTTGGTTCCACGAGCATGTGGGTCCAAGCAACTTCAGTAGTCCTTCCTCTACTGTGGGTAATTCCTTGTTCTCACAGACCTCTCTAGTGAGGGCTCGGGGACAAGGGAAACCAAGTCTTAAGTCTTACCCCTAAGAGTGAGGCAGAGATGACCTCTGCCTTTTCCATGCCCTTGCCAATAGGTTTCCTGCCCCACTGAGCAGCTGGAAAGCCTATGGAAAATGTGTTCTTTTGCTGCCAGCATACTTATGAAAAGCTCTTCGTGTTCATCTTTATAACCCTCAACATTTTCAGTGCCATCTGAGCTTTAGTTTCCTTAATTTCTCTCTTGAATGTTTGGTCAATGTCCTTTTATTTCACACAAGTAGCCCATTCCCTCCTTCCACCTTTCCTTGCTTCTTTTTGCAGCTGAGCTTAGGCAAGAGTTCTTGTTTACCCATGCTGGCCCTCTGCCTCACTTACCTGACTTCCATATACTGGAATAGACCATTCTTGAACTTTTAGGAGACTGATAAATCTGCTCTCCAAGGCCAAATCCTGAACAAGCTGAAATCTGTTCTGCTGAAGGCAGTAATTCTATTATGCTGAAGCTGTGCAGTCTTCTAGGATTTGGAACAGAAATTGT
Source organism: Buphagus erythrorhynchus (assembly GCA_013400855.1). Lineage (NCBI taxonomy): Eukaryota > Metazoa > Chordata > Aves > Passeriformes > Sturnidae > Buphagus > Buphagus erythrorhynchus. The sequence continues at coordinate 42,450 of VZTT01061154.1, forward strand.
ACCTTGTGCTACAAAATAACTACTCCAAACTTGGAATAAATTCAGTAACTGCCATAGGAAAGAACCCATTGCAGGCTTTACTTTTACTTAATGTCTTTGCTTGTGAGTCAGTGCATGTCTGCGAAATAAAGCTGAAAATTATAAGGACTGTGTGCCCTAATAAATTCTGCTCTAATGTAACACTAATTGTTATTGAACACAGCATAGCTGCACTTCCATTCCCTTCATCTTTATTCCTCTACTCAGCTCACCTGCACCCTTAGGAGGAGGAAGGCTACAGTCTGCACTAGTGTACTTCACTTTCTCATCTCTCACAGTGTGGAGCCTCTTTTGTCTTCACCATGAAAAGCTTGTGACAAATCCATGAGATGATGTCATCTCCCAGTCTTTTTTTTTTTTTTTTTAATAAAATAGACTATTTGAAATCATCTGAGCAGAGCTGGTGCAGGAGTGAGCTGCACACATGAATAACTGCTCTTCAAGACCAGACCAACAGAAATACTCATTAGAAAAAGCATTTTGAAGAACCTGTCGCCTCAGCAGCGTTTTTTTCCTAGAGTTCCAAGGATGTTTTCTGGACTTTTGTCTTATTTATGTTTATTTGAAGATTATTCTGGTTTAAATGTTCTAGAAAAGGAATTCTTAGGACCAAAAGACAACTTACTACTGCTAAATGACATTTGAAGAGAAAGAAGAAATTGCTCACCTGCAAAAAACTTGATGTTTGGGGATTCCATTTCTCTTCTGGCCTCCCATGCCATGTGTTAAGTATGCTTAAGCACACCTGAAAAGGTGACATTATTAATACCACAGACAAATATTATGACAAAATTGTTCTGCTTGGACAGAACAGAATGTTGACATTACATTCATTTTTTTTGACTAACTTTTTTACAACAGCATTCTAAGAGACAAATTTGTTTCCTATCATAGAATCAACGAGGCTGGAAAAGACCTCAGGGATCATTGAGTCCAACCTGTGACTGAACACCACCCTGTCAACCAGGCTATGGCACTGGGTGCCGGGTCCAGTCTTTCCTTTAAATACCTCCAGGGTCAGTGACTCCACAGCCTCCCTGGGCAGCCCATTCTAATGTCTAATCATCCTTTCTGTGGACAAATTCCTCCTAATGTCCAACCTAAAACTCCCCTGGTGCAGCTAAAGACTGTGAGACTACTTTGAAAGGAAAACAGATAAAAATAATGTGGATAAGCAAGAACAGCATGCTAGTAAACAAACAAGACAATGCAGATTACTTTTCCTCAGGGGAAACCTATGGATTCTAGTGGCTCAAAAAAAAAATAATTATGAATATTGTCTGATTCTCTAACTTTCTGCTTTAAATACTGTTATAAAACTTGCAATTGTGCATTTTAAAGACAGTCATTATCCTTAAGCATGTATAAGGTGTTTTCTGTCACACAGACTATCAAGAAATTAGAATTATTCCTTAACTTTTGTGACTGATCTGAACTTTAGGGAAGTTTATAGTGTTCTTGAATCTTACTGTGAAATGGAACAATCCAAGACAGGAAAAACAAAGAGACAAAACAAATGGAAGAAACTTAGAGGCAGGTATTTTCCAAGACTTAAAACTAGACAAAGAAAAATGGAGATGAAGTCTCCACTAGGAATTTTATTCTGTCTCCACATTAATAGAAAATGAATGGAGAAAAAGAGATAGGGTACTCAGCGAACCTTCAGCTGCAGCTGATATGAAACATACTTTGTCCATGGAAAGTGTATTTCAGCTAGCCAAAACAGATTTCTGACTGGCTCATTTAGCAGAACAAATTGGAAAAGAACATTTTTCTCAGTCAAAAGTACTTGTTTTTTTTGGTCCAATCCAGCTCATAAAGGCTGGATCTCCAAAAATCTGCAAGACTATTTAGAAAGGGGGTAATTCCCACTTGAAACTGGCAAATCCCTCTTCATTTCAGTCTGAAGACCAATGTTAACCAAAGAGCTTCCTCCTGTACATTGGGAATGGCTGATCCATAATTTGATCATAAATGGAAAAAATTTTCATCCATTTCACCTCCTTGTTACATCTAACACAGGATCCCAGCTGACCTACCTTGCCATCATTGTAGAGGTTTGGATTAAATCTCACACTGTGGCCTCCAGTTGTTTCCAGATTCACAAGTGGAGGGGAATTTGGATAGTCTTGTGGGAAATACACATCAAATTCAAAGCAACCGTTCGCATATGGGGTGTCTGCAGGACCAGTTATGAGAACCTACCAGTGTTGAAAAGAGAGGAAAAAAAAGAACATTTAAAATCCCCACCCTTGTATCTATCACACAGTTGAGATTTGTAAGTTATATGAAGCATTTTATTTTCCCCTGCTGTGTACCAGCAATTATTATTAGACCTCATAATCACACACAGGCTGTCAGTCTGTTCATTCTGACACTGTGGGTAAGCAAAGCCCTCTGTGAACACGCATTTCTCCAGATTACAAATGGAAAGCAAGACAGGAGGAGCTGAAACTCTTTCCTATTGCATGCTATTAATAGATTGTTTTTTTCAAAATACAGATCCAGAGGCACTCAGTGTACTCCATACCTACTGCCTGCAACTTCAATGGTCACATGCAAAGATATGTTTGGACCATAATGGAGCAACAGCACTAAACTTTTCCCTTTGGAATAGCTGAAAAATAATGAATCCTGTTCTGTGAAGACTCCTTAGCCAACAGAGCACTCCTGGGGCAGATGGGCTCCCCCTGCCCCTGCCAAGCTGCTGAGAAATCAGACTCAGACTCAAATACTACCACTTACATTAATGCCTGGACAGCAACTGAAGTGGATGTGAAATACTTCTGTTTTTTCCTAAGATTTCAGGCACCTTCCTGAACACTTCTATGCCAAGCTGAAGAGAGAGCTAAACCCAGCTTTGCTCCTTTACCTTCATTATGTCGAGCCTCTCCTCATCACAGCGCACGAAGACGCTGGATGAGGACGAGAGGGGCAGCGAGGTCGAGAGAGTCACGGCCTCCTGAGCCAGGCGGCGCGCCCTGGCAGCGCTGTTGGCGTCGCTCGCGTTCTTCACTTGAGACATGTAGTGGTAATTTACTTTAAAAACCAACTTGCCATCATCGTCTTCGGAAACCATTTCAAATGTATCTAGAAGAGAAAGAAATTGTAATGCATCAGGAAAAGAAGGAAGTTTATAGTGGATTAGTTCTGGATAAAGATTATGAGCATTAAAATCAGGAAAGTTTAATTTGCATCACAGTAATGCAAAAAAACGTGTGTTTTGTGAGTTAACAGTGATCACAGAAACCAAAGCATTAACAACGCTGGGCTGAAACAATTTCTGCAGCTAATTTCCAAACTTTCATATGCAACTTGTCAAATATACACCACTCCCAGTTTGGAAAGCTACCAGCTATTCCCCACTAGGAACGTGACGATAGTTACAAACACATAATTATGGTATTAATGGAACCCGTGTGAAGCCAAGTGCCAGCGGTATTTACTCGTGTGCTGGTGGCAATGTTATTGAAGAACCATGAAAAACTACAGTGGAGCTGGTTTTCTTTAATCACTTGCTACACAAAATCTGCAGCACAGCTGCCAGAGGGGAAAGCTCCCACTTGTACAAACCTTCCTAACTCCTACTCTTGGCATACACTCCACAAACATTTGTGTGGAAAATCTCTTACAAATAAAACAGCAAAGAAATGTGACTGCACATGCTGTCACTGCAACTCAAAAAATACTCAGTGAACATGTTTTTGCAATAATTTTATAGTTCTTTTTTGGATAAGATACTATTAATTCTTTATGAATTTTTTTTGGTAATACATTTCTTTTATGGCCAAAGTAAGGACCGATTCCTATCACATTTTCCAAATGCAATATATTGCACTTTATGAAAGGACACAATCAAATTTATTACAGTTTCATTTAAAAAACACATTTTGATTTGAATTATATTCTATTTAGAATATAACATATAAATATATATATATATAAAGCTCATATATGAGCTTTAAAAAAAAAATCAAACATTTCAATGTAATTTGAGAACTGAAAGACTCACAAAAAATCATTAGTGTAATGAAAACATGAACACCATCATATCACTGAATTCATCTGGTCCCTTGAATTACCTTGGCGCATGCTTAAAACATTTCTTATTAGTTCAAAGCGTGTATGAGTTGCTAGCCTGAAAGCACAGATGGACAGTTTTCCTCATGTGAAAATTATCAGTGGTCATGTATGTAAGACAGTTGTTAACTTTTAAAGTAATAAAGGATTCTGTTCAATAGAACACACATTTCTTCAGTGTCTGCTTTCTAAAACACACACATTCACACTTCTCAACCTACCAAACTGGAGTTTTTTCATGACAGCCACATACTTCTCTTCAAGGGATCGCAAAACAGACAAAGGCTTGGGCTTCACAGCAGCCTTTTTGGAGTATTCAGCCATCTTCTTTTCTGTTGTGTAAAATGTGATGATTATTTGTAGTTAACTATGTAATTCCAAGAAAAGCACAGCAAGTGTTGACATTTTATGGTTACATTCTTTTGCAGAGCCATCTCATAACTGAGCATCACTTAGGTCTCTTTTTCTCACAGCTGTATGTCATTATTTGAACAGCTTGGTGTAAATAAAGATCATAATCTCATCTTAGAAATAATTCATGACTGCTGCTGCTTCTTTGAATGTTCTTTTATTGTTTCTTTTAATTGATCTTTTTTAATTTCAAACAGGAAGTATGACACATGCATGTGTGGATGGCTATTCCCACATGCATTCCTGGACCCTCCAAAATCAGGAGCTGATTAAACATGCCTTTATAAAATGCACTCCCCTGATTCAGCTACTTAAATCTTTAGTTTTTATTACTAGACAACCAGATGGTCTTCTGAACATCTGCAAGTTCAACCCATGTTTCAGATTTTTGCTCTGCATTCATCTACTTAAGAGTTAATTCAATTCATAAGATTTAGTCTTAATAGAAAAAGTTTTATTACTAAAGGTCCTGTATGTTGTTTTCTGTCAAGAAAAATAATAATAAAAGGTGCTACATAATTGTGCTGGAAGCTGTGAGGTCTAACTCCAACTCTAACTTACTAATTCACTAATGTAAGTTGCTAATTTACTCTAAGTTACTAATGTAACTCTAACTTACTTGAATTATTCTGTTTCCTGTGCAAAGCATTTAAAACTACCACAAGGTTCCAACCACTGTTGAAAACGCAGTCAGCAGCTGGGGACAGGAGGGAAGTGTTTTGTCTTGCTTTTAAGCTGACTTGTAAGTTATCTGTGAATGGCTGCATTATATATGAACAGCAGCAGTACTTAGAGAAGTGTGTGTGTGTGTTTCACCTTGGTTTGCCTGGCGCAGACTGGTGGTCGCAGCATAAACAATCTCTGCAGTCTTTTGGATGTCTGGCACCAGCAGGGTCAGTCCCTCTGGTTCTTGATCAGAAGCATCTGGTTTTACTCCTGCTTTAGCTTTGTCTTTTTTAGACCTGTATGGGGCAAAGAAATAGGATATAACATGAGGGAATATCTTCCAACCAGACATACAGTATCCAGTGCCTCCGTCAACACGGAAAAATACCAAAGATAAAGGATTGAGACTAAACCAAGCCTTCTGAAATGGAATGTGTCTCTGTACCTTCAGGTCCATCACTGAATGCAGTAACCAGCAGTTCCAACACTGAACATGCTGCCTTGATTTGACAAACAGATGTACAGCTGGTGTGAGCAGTGAAAATATAAACACAAATCCAGAGATTCCAGTACAGCAGTTTTTGCTTCAACATTTCAGGCCTCCTGATTGTCACCCTGCAGGCTCAACTGATGTCTGCACACCTTCACACAGGATTAGAAAACCTTACAAAATCAATCTAAGATCATGTCATGAATATGCAGTTCATCCTTGCAGATCCTTGTGCATAACTAAGTCCTAAATAGGTGATGAAGTGCTCGTTCCTGCTATACAATACACTAGCAATTACTGAAAATACACTCATGGTAAAACTCTAGGAAACCTCCAGTAAAAATTCACAGCATGTAGATGAACATCAACCCAGGCATCACAGGACCATGGGTCAAACATAAATTTTGTCTCTCTGCCGTTCTTTTCTGGGCTATAGAAATGTAGAGCTTTTCTTTCGATAAAGAGTTTAATGTAACAATTTTAAAAGCCTTAAAATATAAAAAGCATCTAGGTTTCATTGGATGTTTATAATCAAAGTATTGCAAATCAAAATGTCAATTTAATCCCCTCAGTTTTTTCTAATTATTTGAAAACGCAGTGCATACTAACACTGTTGTTTGATAGAAGCTAGTTGCATAGTAATATAAAATACATTTAAATCTTTAGATTGTGACAATCCAGTCCTTACTAACATAGAAGGAATGAGGACAAGGGTATTTGATAGTAAGGTAACCTAAATGTGTGTATTTAAAAGCTTCTGTGTTTTAAGAGCTAGCATAAATTTACACTGTCATCCTGCAGAACCTGGGAGATTTTAATGCTAACAGCACTCAAATTATTTTAAAACAATTTCTATATGTTTTTGTTTCAACAGCACTTTGAGACCCAAACAAGTTCAACAGCCAAGAGGAAGTGTTTTCTCTTTCTCACTAAACCAAGAAACTATCTACACGAGTAAAAACAGCAATTTAATGTTTTGATATAGCAAACATATTTTACCAACTATAACCTTTCTATGTTTTAGTCGAGACTGAAATTGTGCATAATGAATAACTCTCTAAACTATTCAGAAGAGGTGATTACAGTAGTACTGAATATGGTCTCTGAACTGTACCTAATCAAATGAGAATATCCCTAGAGAGCATTAATAACAAAATACATTACTATAGCACGGTCCATTTTCCCTGTTCCAGATTTCAACCAAAAGGATGTTAGTCCATGGCTGACTTCAAGCTATTCTGAGCTTTCAGATCCTCAAAGTTAGGAGGAATCAGAAGCATCACAGCCAGCTCCAGGTTGCATTTGAGGAACATTGTATGACAAAAAGCAGTAGCTGCATCTCTCATTCATACTTTCCAATCCTAAGATCACGTACATGCTAGCAGCCACCAGTCCCTAGAAAGGTATACAGATTTAGATCTGCCTGCTATTGATGCAAAAGCCTTAAGCTATTTGCTACAAAACCCTTGGAGAAATTCTGGCTGAAGTAAAATGTCAGTGGGCATTATGCAAGAGAAAGATGTGTGAAAAGCAGTAAAAATTTGCTTGGAGAAGGTACCGAAAGTAAAATTAATTCTTACAAATCCATTTTCAAAACAGAGTTCTTGTGGCTCTTTGATCATCCACTTGCTTTTACAAGGGCAATTTAGGCTACTTGTTTGGCTTTCTTCCTTCTACTTGGTCTTAGAATCAAAAAAATCATTAAGCAAAATGCTTCACCACATGCTTAAAAGCTCCTACATGCACAGTGAGTTACTGACAGCAACTGCCTCAGCAGACAAGGAATATATGTTAGTTGAAGCAGCAGGGAAAGGAGATATCTAGTCAAATGCAAACTTTCAGTACCAATAGTATAATTTCCTCTTGTTCTCCCTGCTGTCCACAACAGTTACACTTCAGCACTTTTGAACAGTCCAAAGAGAATGTATTCTCCTAACATCTCCTGTGCCACCAGAGAAAGGAGATTCTGTCCACTGCAATCATGAGCACAACAGAAACCTCTGCCCCGCCTCTCCTCAGAACAGACTTTTGAAGTCGTGTTTGCAGAACAGCTCTACTCTGACAACTGCAGTTATCTGGGGCTTGTGTGAGGGTCTACATTATCAAGCTGCCTAACTTCTGGGTCAGGACACATCTGTGGAAGAGCAGTTTAGGAAGTAAAATGCAGGAATAAATCTAACTCAGCCACACCTCTGCCCCATCCAAGTTTCATTTTTTGACCTCGAGTCTACGTAATCAGGGATTTCAGTCAGTTGCTTAGGGAGGATAAGATAGCTGGTGCACAAATTTCCAAAATTAAACATACTGCCTTACCAACATTTAGCTTCCTCACACAAGTGTTGTTTACATATTCTAATGGTTAGTTAGGCTAAAGGTAACCTTTTCCCCCACTTTTAGAGAACAAATCAACTGACAGAGCCATAGTGTGCAAGACTCCTATGAATGATGACATCAAATTTTTTTCTGCCCCCATCTACCTTTATTTGATTCAAAAGAACACCATGTTAGTGTGATCCATCTTGCACAGTTTGTGAGATCACAGAATGGTTTGGGTTGGAAGAGACCTTAAAGATCACCTCGTTCCAACTCCCCTGCTGTGGGCAGGGACATCTTAAACTGGACCAGGTTGCTCAGAGCCCCATCCAGTCTGGCCTTGAACACCTCCAGGGATAGGGCATCCACAGCTTCTCTGGGCAACCTGTCCCAGTGCCTCACCACCCTCAGAGCAGACAACTTTCTCTTAATATCTAATCTAAACCTACTCTTTCATTTGAAGCCATCCCCCCTTGTCCTGTCACTGCATGCCCTTTGTAAAAAGTTCTTCTCCAGCTCTCTTGTAGACATCTGCCTCATTATTTTATTCTCTACTTTAGCATTATTCACAAATGTTTGGAGAAATTTAACAGTACTTTACAGTTTCTCAGTTTATTTACAATCAGCATATGGAAAATCAAGTAATTCCCTAGACTCCAGATGGGAAAATCTGTCAAAGGTTCCCCAGCCATGTGTATTCTCACAATGATGATAATTTTTAAAGCTCACAAGAGTTTTGTGATGTGAGATAGAACTGAACATCATTGCAGACATGAACTATTACACTTCGTTTTATGTTTCTTTTACATTAGAAGACCACAGCAGCCCTTTCTGAAAACANTTGTATGTGTCTTTTACATTAGAAGACCACAGCAGCCCTTTCTGAAAACATATCCTTGAAACATGTTTATCATGGCTATCAAGTAATGCAATTTAAAAAGAACAGGTGCATTATAAGATAAAAATCTTATGGAGGTGTGAATCTGGTCTCTATACCCATCTCCCTCATGTAAAAAAAAAAAACATCCTGGTCTGGAAAATCTAAAA
>VZTT01061164.1:11694-31730 GCA_013400855.1 Buphagus erythrorhynchus
TGGATCCCCATGGGCTGTGGGTGGATCTCTGCATCCCCATGGACCTCCATGGGCTGCAAGGGGACAATCTGCTCCACCATGGTCCTCACCACAGCCTGCAGGAGAATCTCAGCTCCACCTGGAGCACCCCCTGCCCCTCCTTCTGCACTGGCCTTGGGGTCTGCACAGTTGTTTGTCTCACATGTTCTCACCCTGCTCTTCTCTGACTGGAATTAAAACCACGTCCCAACTTTTATTTTGATTTCTTCTCAAATCTGTTCTCACAGAGGCATTACCACCATCTCTAATTGGCCCAGCCTTGGCCAGAAGCATGTTTGTCTTTGGAGCCATCAGGGATTGACTCTGCTGGACACAGTGGAAGCTTCCAGCAACTTCTCACAGAAGCCACCCCTGTGGCCTCCCCACTACCAAAAACCAAGCCATGCAAGCCCAATAGAGTGCTAATGAACTTCATGTCAATTGCCCTCAGTATTTCCACCTACACTTGGAGGTTCTTTATGTTAGCCTTTAAATTAAATGCAACTTGACAAAATATCCCCAAAATAAAACCCAAAATCCCATGAGATAAAAATAATGTAATGACTACTCTGCTTCTTCCTCCAAGTTTAGCTCTGTTTCACAATTTTTCAGTAGTTGTTCTAGCAGATTTTTATGCCTTATGGAAAAAAAAAAAAAAAAACAAACCAAGAAAAACCAAACCAAACCAAAGCACTTTTAACTGTAGGTAAGACTAGGTGCTTAAGAAAAGATTTTCTGCAAATGCCAGTAGTCTCTCAGAAATGCCCATTTTGATGTAACTGGAGACAGCCAGCATCATCCAAAGTAAATTCACAAAAAAATGCACATACACGTACAAAACAAATTCAAAAGTGAGTCTCACATTCTAAAAGAGGAAATTAGACAAATATCTGTTAGAGGCCTTAAACAGAGCAAAGATCAAAATTCTGCCCCAAGATGGAAATACAGCAAATTATATATAGCAGAGGCTACTGACCAATGCATTTTTCTTACTGCAGTGCATAGATACTACACTGAAAGCCTCTTACCATTAGCAAAAGTGCTGATCTTTGTTAGCAATCAGATTAAGAGGCTTTTATGAAAGCTTTCATTAAATGTCATACAGATGTGACTCCTATCTACTGATAGAGCACTTCATGAGTAAACCTTATGTTGTATTACAGAAGCTACTTTTGCTCCAGAATTCCTAATAGCTAAATCTTTTGGTCCTTCTGCCTTGAAAACTTGTTAGCTTTGCTCTGTTCCTCTTAAGTGTCTCCAGAGTGGATCACTGGTGAATGGGCTGCAATTACTTGCTGCAAAGTTTCTTGCATGCCAATGATGATGCCAAGGAAGTAAACATTCTACCAACTGCTCAGGAAGGCAGGTTTTTGGAGGTGACAAGTCTTGAATGAGTACCTAATCCAGGCAGACTGTCTCTCAACCTAAGCAGAACACCCCAAAGGACTGTTTGCTGAGCAATGCTAAGAATTTCAACACACTGCCAGGAGTTAAATATTTACAAAAAAACCCAAAGTTTCAGTTCTTTTGCTAAATGCTTGCAGAGATGCTCCAACTGGTTAAAAAGATAAAGAGCAGTTATATAGAGTGAATTCACAATTCTATGTAGTGAATTCACAAATTTAAACAGGACATTTTTGTGTGCAAAAGTTAATGTGCAATGAAATGTCCACATGGTGTAAAAGCCCTGGCATGTGGGATAAAGGGGAAATAATGACTCTGCTTATCAAATTATGAATAATATATTTAGTATGAAAAATATGCCATGGATGCACTCCCTTAATCTGTATTTTCAACAACAGCCGAACTCAGACCTGAAACAGGATCAGAGTTGTTTCAGATCTGCCAGGGCAAAGCTCTTAGACTGTCATTTCTAGATTTTGGGTTAGATGCTAAAATTAATGGGTTTTTTGTTTTTATAAGCTTTCTGCTCTCTTCATCTGACTCAAAATCAGATCCATAAGACATTCCTCTTTTAGTCTGGTTTCACCTCAAATATAATTGTCTGTGTACAGCTTGGAATCTAAACCATGTTGAATTCTAAGGAACCAAAACTTGCCTAGAATTCTCTGATTCTGTCCCACCATTGTCATAAAGCAAAAGGTGCTTAGCATTTTAAGTTATTTCTTGTTCCAGTATTCCCCAGCGTGATGCAGATTATGCTTAATAATAGAATAGCAAAAGACACTTTCTGCACAAGATTTGCTAGTTATGTTACATACGCTGCATTTTATCACAGAATATTTTAAATTAAAATTTAAACCTGTAAGAAGTTTCAGGAGCTGTACTTTTGAACATTTAGTCTGACTGTCCTTGCTCAAACAAAACAGCCTTTCATATTTCCTTTTTGTGAGCAGAGCAATTTCAGGACTGGAATAAAAACTGGCAAAGGAGAATGATTAGCAGTGGATGTTCCTGCTGCAGTTGCTTAGGGGTTGTCCCCGTCACATCTGAATAAGCCTTCAAAAACTCGATGGTTGCCTTTTTGTAGCAAAGGAAGTGATCGAATTAACCACAGACCATTTGTTTCTCCTGTTGTTAACTCATTTCATTTCTTACTGATGCCTAAATATATTGCAGGGTGGACTTTTTTTTCTCTTATTAGAGATTATTGACTGCATGTCTAATTAGGTATTCTGCCATTACAATAATCAATGCAAAGATGTAATTTTTCTTCTGCAATTATCTCTTATATCACTTAGGCAACTTGAAATATCTCTGCAAAATAGGTAATTCAGCACTTGTTTTAGACCCTTCAGAGGATCTGAGACAGACAACCAAAGAAAGAAAAGAGTCAAAAGTCATCAGCTCATTTGAAAATAATAAGCTGAGGGTCAGTGCTTTTAAGAGGACATTAAAAATCAACAGCAAATTATGTTCTGAAAAGTAAAACTGTAATGCAACAACAGAGACCCCACAAAGAACACAACGGTCTGTGAAACCAGAGGAAAGAAACCTTAAATAAACCACACTACTATCCTTTAGCAAAGCAGCTTGTGTAAGGATCTCCACTGCATTTAAGTAACATCATGACCTTTGATTTTCTTCAGTCCAGTTCCTGTTTATGTAGCTTATGACCTGGTTACTTATCAGTTCGGAGAAAAAGAGTCCTTTTATAATTTACTGTCTACCCAAACGTTGTGCTCAAGCACAGAGGAACAGAGTACTTTTCTGACTGGTTGCCCTCTTTTCAGAGGAGATGGGTTGGAAGAGGACAGTAAGAGACAGCTTAGTTTCACTTCTGCTGCCTGCTCACATAAAGAGAGGCAATGCAGAGGTTGAGAACAGCACCAAAGGTTACAGGTGAGGTAAGAGGCAAATTACTACTACTGGGCTGTAGGAAGGAAGCTACAGGAATTCTGACTCACAGGTGTGTCTGAGTCAGTCTTTCTTGTGACAGCAGCTGGGAGAGGTGGTAAAACTATGCATTTCCCTTTGCTTGGGCCATGATTTCAGAACACAACCTGTTGTGGACATCAGCATTATGACGTCTCTCTTCCAGCTGCAGCAGGAAAACTTGCAAGCACCAGAACTGTATTCCAAACCCCTTAAAAGCAGATAGGATAAGGGGGGAAAAAAAACCAGCCTCCCTCCTCCAGTCCTGATAGTTAAAATTTAAAATTCAGTGAAAGGAACACTTGATGTTAATAGCATTTGTGAACAACAACCCCTTGTAAAACTTTCCAGTTATATAAAGAGCCATCCTATTTTCACTGCTTTTGCATCCCAAATGACTTCCCAATTACTACCTCACACCCAGCATTGCTCTTAAATACTAAATTTCATTCACAAGACCGTGTGCTTCTTTCACAGAGATAATTACCACATGCATTGCAGTGTCATTCCCTCTGAAGTGAACCATCAATACACTTGGGAACTTGTTGAACTGAGTAATTTCCACTTTTGCTGTGCACTACATATAGCACAGCCTTATTTTCTGGCTGTAGCTGAAAGAAGATTTTTAAATGTAACCCTGTGGGATTCTTGTAATCTTTCCTCAAGGACAGGATTGCAAGAACTACAACCTTCCTCTTAGAAGCTGGAAACTAACACAAGGGTTCTATTGAACAGTAAAAGCCAAGTGATTACAACCATTATACTCCATTTCCTACACACAAGACAGAGTTAAATTGTTCATATTACAATAGAAATTCTCTGCCATTTCAACCCCTAGGACCTTCTCAAACATCATGGGACAGTCTTTTGTTTCCAAGGACCTCCACTTAGTTCAAAACTGAACCAGAACTATTATAATGTAATAACATATAAATAAACCCATTACAGCTTCATTTAAAACCTAATATGAGAGAAGAAAAATGTTGGGCCTTTCATTACAAAGGACTTCTGTCATCAAAGGGCCACGAGTCCATCTTGAACAACAAATCCACCTTTAACTGACAGGTAGACAAGAACGCTCTCAAATACTTAGTGACTATCAAGCAGAATAACTTTGTCCTTCCCCTTTTCCTCTGTATGTTAATGTACCAGACAGCATAAGTATTTTCATGCTCTCTCAAGGCAAGAAACTACGTCTTAAAAGCTACTGGAGGCTAAGCAAATTAGGAATTGTTTGCTGCATACTCTTTTATTTTTTTTCCTTATTCTTTTTTTTTTTTTTTTCCTAGAGGAGAGCCACATGAATACACAGGAAATACATCTGCACCAAATGAAAATATCTGCTCCTGGACCTGGGCCTGATGCCAAAACAAAGCATCAGAACTTGGACTGAGAATCTGAAACCGAAGCAGAAGCAGAGATGTCCCCTAACACTGGTATTGCATGTCCTGTAAGGAACAGCACATCACTCTTAAAAGTAATGCTACCTTCATACTGAAGAGTGATAGCTAACCAAAACAGTCAAAACCAAATTTGCCCTGCTTTATGTCAGTCATGCAGTCTGATCAAAAAAAGATTTCAGAGCCTCAGGAACCATCTGATAACATACAGTAGGACATTAAACAGAGGTACCACATAAATAATACTGAAACTACAGTGGAAAAGAATTCTATGGACAAGGAAGTAGCAAATACTGATGAGCTGAGCTTTACCCACAAGTATTAGTGATTTATTACAAAACAGCTGCACTGGGACATTTAAACCACTTCCCTAGCCCCCTCCCCCTCCACTTCTAGCTGTTACTAGCTGGAAAGAGACTCTCCCTTCTACTTCCCTGCTTGGCATTTAGCACCATTAACCACCCACACAGCCTACTCAAAATGGCACCCACACTGGAAATTTTGTGCTTTTCAACTCCTATTTTCCATCTGTATCAAATTCCACAACATTACAGCTGCAATTCCAGAAGTCAGCTAAATTTATTGTCTTCATGCCTGCTCTGCTGTTCAAGCTCATTCTTCTCTTTCTTCTTTTGCCCTCCTATTAAGCAAGCTGGGCAATTTAAACATCAGCATACCCCATGGAGGTTAAAAGTCAAACAACACCCAAAATGCGACATTTGAAGGAACAAATAAACACAGCAAAAACAACTGAAAAAGTGAATGCTGGCTAGTTCCTGCATTCAATTTTTATTGAACTTCAGATTTCATAAGGCAAGTGTCCCAAAGCTTTTAATAAAGTTTACAGCTCTGGAACATACACTGCAGAATTCCTGTAATATGGGAATGTGCTTTATCCTTTATCTATAGGTATCATGAAAAACAAGAAAGATAATTGAAATCAGAGATAGCAGTTCAGTTTGGGATGCAAAATGCAAGAAAAAGCAGCTCTCTCAGGACCATATTTTGCTCTATTCCTGCACCAACTAGCAGACACTATGCTGCTAAACTACAAAACCAAGCACTTCTCTCATTCCCCACTGTCTGCCTGTATGTGGTGCCAGGTCCTGTCAAGAGCTGTGTCCCACAAATGCCTTCCAGGGACATCCAGCTGAAAGCACATGCACGAATTAACTTACCAGGGGCTGCTTGCCTCCTCACAAAAGCCAGCTGCTCACATACCTTTGTTACAGAGCAGCAGTGCTGAGGATAGTAACTTGGGAGACCTCTTGCTAGCCAGTAAGAAGTGAGGAAGTTCTCTTGGAAGTGTACTTTGCCACAGCTAAGTGAATAGAAGAAGCTCATGTTTTTCAAAAGTTGAAGAACAGATATGCATGACTAGCAAGATGATGTTAAGTATTCAGGCTTTCTGCATTTTTCTTATCAGCTGTGGTTTGCTTAAAGATCCAATACTCATGAAATAAATGGATTAATTTTGAAATGAGCTGAGAAGCTTTGTTCCAAGAAATATTTAACTCATGATGGTGGAAGTCTGCAGAGTTTTAGAGGAACAGTTGTCTGGAGCAGTTCTCAATGTACATGGCTGTGTTGGCCTTGGAGGGGGCCAAAGTGCAGAGCTGCAGACATAAACAAATGTAAGAGCTCTTTTTTTGTTCCTTATTTTAAAAAAAATCACAGGGTTACAACTGAACTTACCAGTGAAAGTAGCAAGTAAGAAAACAAGACATGCACCCCAGTGGCAACCTATTTACAAGATCTTCCAAAGTCATGCAGTCAGGAAATGGAGACAGACCTGTTTGAAATTATCTTAGAAACAACACAACTATACAATCAATTTTTATTAATAACCACATTAATATAGTTGCACTATATGAATTTCAATAGGCCTTGACTTCAACACAAAGGAAATTTGTTTCTAACTTTATTTTTCAGCACTTTGCTTTGACAATTTGCATTCATGCTTATAGAATTTCTTTCCAATACCTAAAGTGCCCAGTAAACAGGCTCTGTCCAGGAAGAAAGTGGTACATCCAGTCTCACACAATAGCAAGGAACTGTTTCATCACAATCCACAGTGGATATGACCCATTGTCCATTCCAGCAGAATTCTGTGGATCTGGATTCTTCTGTGTGATGCAACATCTCAGCTTTGCATATTCAGTTGTATGAAAAGGTCATCCACAAGGGTGAAAAAGGCCCTTCAGTACCTCTGATGCTGAAGAACTCACACTGGCACCAGGAAATAGTGAATAGAAATATATGCCCACTGCAGTACCTCTGATGCTGAAGAACTCACACTGGCACCAGGAAATAGTGAATAGAAATATATGCCCACTGAAGAGACCAAAATACTTTCAAAACCTTTATTAGGCACAAAAAGAAAGCAGTAAGTGCTGGGAATTGAGAAGATGCTACAGTGAACACTTTTTCCAGTTTAGATTTTCCATCTGAGCTGTCCTGAACAGCCAGTTGTCTTATACCAAGTTGATCTGAAATACTCAGAGCCAGCGGGTTTTGCACAGTGAAGTTCTCACACCATGGCTGACACCATTGCTTGTCAGTCCACTACCAGCATGCACTCCAGCAGCTGCAAGCCTACAGCAGTGCTGCACCCAAGAAAAGTGAGATCAATTCTCCTGCTTATTCTTTTTCATTAGATATGCTGGTAGTGAATCCAAAGCCCTGTGAAAACACAGAGCCAAGCCTATCCACAGAAATGCCCTTAGTCATAGTTAAGTCTCTTGTTTTCTATACAAAATTATCGATACAATATCTTCTATTCGTCAGGGCTACAATTACATAATCTAGCTCAGGGAACAGAGAGCTCATCTCTTCTGCCTACGACTGACATGGGAAATTAGAGAGGCTAGGCAGGAAGACAGAGTAGAAGTAAAATCTTCCCCAGAACATTTCTCCAGGAAACATCAGCTGGTAGGCACCATTTAAACTCTGTTTTTTGTGAGGTAAAATATATTTGTCACCTTTGAAAAAGAAGAATTAACAGAAGCCCAGTATGGTACATAACCTCCTTTTCTATCTTATTTGTCCTTCCAAGCTTTCCAGTTACCAATATGCAAGGTTAAAGGAAGAGAGCTCATGAATCTGTGTGGGCAGTAGGAGCTAAGATTACAACTGAACCACTCTATTTGCTTTTCTGTGATATGCACAATGTCACTATGGCACTGTAAGCAAAGGCCTCTGGGGAGCTGAGAAGAAAAGGGCATAGAAAAATAAAACAACAGCGACAGAAACAAAGGGCAGACCTTACTTCTATGCCTTTCCCAATACCTCAAAGTGGATTTATATTTTTATTGAAGTTCTCTTTCAAATAGTTTAATTCTTATTGCTGTGTCTATCATCCATTATTTTGAAAAAGTTTTCTATGATGGGCAATTACTTCCCTCTTGTTCCTTGCACAGTCATGTAAAATACATTCTACTAAAATAATGAACAAGACAAACTAAGAATGCCAGTGAGAATTTGACAGACTCAAGATCTTAGTTAGCTGAGCAGTTTAAAAGAAAAGTTTCTTGTCATATAAGAAAATGAGATGTACTTTAAACAAGGTATTTTCTGATCAGTGTAAAAATTAGGCATGATCCTATGACTATATGAAGTCATTATGGAGAAGACTGGGCAAATACAGGAATACACCCCCTCAGGATAGACGTAAACCTCCTAACTTTAAAATAAAGAAGTTAAACTCAGCATAATGATGATTTCTGTCCTTATAGGATTTGTATATATTTGTATATTTGTGAAAAAAGGTTTACTCATCTTTTGATGAGTAAAGGTTTTGATTTCAAACATTGATTAACATCAACAGTTTGAAGTCTGTAAGATGGTTTTTCAAAATCTAATTTTAATGATGAATATAGTCATGAGTTCTCATGCCAGTGTAACATAGAGCAAGGACACACTATCAATGACCTTTTATAAATACGTGGCTTTCCATTTCATGGCTTATGACACTACTAGTCACTGTTGGTCTAGACTTGCTCCCACTTAGTTTCTTTTATTTTCCTCCCCCACTCAACCTTCTGTAATAACTATGACTGTCACGACTATTTAAAAAGACCATTTCTTTCTGTTACATCAGAGGTAGATGGAGAAGATGAAACCGACTCATTTGGCTGGATGGGTAAACTTCATGCCAAAAAGAGAAAAAACTCAGAGAAATCTGACCAGTTTTATTTTTAGGCAGTCCCTGGTGTCCACTTTAAAAACAAAATCCATTGAGAACTACAACCAAGTTGCATTTAAGCAAGCTCATCTATGGAAAAGCTGTGAAACCAAACATATCCACTTTAACAGGACAAAGTACTGCCTGTATGAATAAGATGTGAGAAGTTGCCTAAGTTTGCTTTTCTGGTCCTCACACACACACACATATATATACACGCAGACAGAGAAACCCCAAGCAATTTCCTGCAAAGTCATGCACATTTTGAAGACATACATTCTTACATTTATGCTGCTAACCACCCTTGAAAAACTACCCTTATTTTAGCAATGCACTTGGACAAAGATGAAGCTTAAGCCTATATAAGTACATTAAAAATGAGAGAATGAATACAGCATTAAACAGAGAAAGTGATTAAGCATAACTGAGGATATAAATCCTCAAAACCTAGTAAACTTGACAATTTAGAAGATAATCTGGAGAAGTACATTTTAGATTTTGGTTTAAACCAAGACAGTCCCACTGATGTCACTTGACTCTAATTTTAAACTTCTCCTGAAAAAGGCTCAATATTCTTTAAAAATAGGACCACCATTGAAAAAAAAAAAAAAGCTTTGAGAACATGTAAAATTAAATATCTCAGACTACATGGTGTTTAAATGCTTCATGCAATACACTGACACATTAGTCATAATTAGTGCCAATGGTTTTCCTGTTGACTCTACAAGCTTGTCATTCTGAAAAATAACATCAGCTGAGTGAAAACCAAATCTACCTAATGTTACTTGTCCTTCTATAAGCCTGCAGTAATGTCACTTAAAAGAACAAAAATGCATTTTTCTACTGCTTTTTTTGGGCTAACCTGACATGATTATTTCCAAGATTATATTAAAATCCCACTAAAATACAATAAGATTGCACAAGCGAGATCCAAAGTTTCACATAACTGTCTTTGTGGATACACCACTTCATAGAAGAGCTGTAACTGCAGCTAATTGATTAGATTCTAAATCATTGCCAAAATTATGACTAATTCTTATCTTACTTCTTATTCATAAGCAGCTTATAGAGAGTATTTTAATATTTTAAATTTTGGCTGGCAGGCCCAATTAAAAAAAAAAGAAAAAAGTCTCATGACATTTTTGTGTTCTACTCAGCTGAAGAAGGAAATACAGTCAAATATTCACAAAGAATACCAAAGTTTCTGAGCTCAAAACTCCCTTCCCGGGCATTGCTTCCAGTATTCTGTCAAGTTTCACTATTTCAGCAAACAAGCATTCTTTCAAAGGAAGCTGCAACTTCTGCAATGCCAAGCAGAGCAGCCACTCAAATTGAAAATCCAGAAAGCTTGAGTGAGCATCAGCATACAGGATCTTGTAAGAGAAGCTGAACTGGCAGATAAGCTATGCAAGTAATTGGGAATTGATCAAGTGCTACTTGCACAGGCAGTGGAGAACACACATTTATTTCTTACAAAAATAAATATCTTCATAAACTAACACCTTAGTAAATACCATTTAGTTTTAGCTCTGGTAGCTACCAGGAAGGGTTCAGAAACTCTGAGAAGTGTGATAACACTTGCTGTGATAAACACATTTCATGTAACCATCAGGTCTGAAGTTCCAACTCTTCCAAAATCATGAACTCATGAGAGCCTGTAAATAAAATCCCAGGGTCATGTTTGCATGTCAGTGAAACCAAGGCATTTAACTACAGCCACAAGCCTGTATTTTTAAACAGATTTCAATCTCAACTTATTGCTTACAGCATATTTTCTCTGATTGCTCTTTCTGATTATTTTACCTCATCTTTGATTCCTTTCTTCCTCCTTCAGAGGTCATCAATACAACTGCATATGAAGATAACAGCCTTCTGCTAGTTCTGCCCTTATACAGTAACATAAGAGGACGTGCAACTGAACACACTTTCAATTTATATAATCACTACATTCTTTGAAGGTTTTTAAAAGGTTTTATTTACTGTCCAAATTGTCTTACTTCTGAGTAGATTACCTGCTGTATTTCTCCTTTTTGGCTCCACCCACTACACCTCTTCACAGGCTTTGTGGCTCAGTAACCCGGTTAAATAGAGTTAAAATCCAACTGGCATAATTTAGCCAAGTGGAAGGAAAAAAATAAATATAGAAGGCCAATGAGTAAAAGAAAGTAAGTCCATGAGAAAATATTTTTAGCTTTGACCAAAGGGGGAAAAAAAAAAGGAGAGAGATGCATATTATGATTTTTTTTCTTTTACAAAGTGTTCCACATTTTTAAAATATTTGAATTGGCATGCACTCTGTCACACACACCACAGTACCTACCATACTCTGCTTTTTAAAAGTGCAGGTCTGCCTGTTTCTATAAAAGTTACAGCCACCTATCATTTCAATGCCTGTAAGTTAAAGTAGATATTCCATATGGACAGGAGATATTGCACTACTACAGGAACAGACCCTCCACTGAACTGTAGACTCTATTATGTGATGAGGGTGTGCAAGATTATGAAATGGAGTTGAAAAGCCTTGTAAGTGAGCTCTTTGAGCTTAAGAGTGGCAGAATGTACCTTTATTCAGGGTCTACAAAGTGAATTACTCCTGCCATTACATTGCTCTAGATGACCACAGAGTTATGAAGAAGAAAGGCTCTAAGAATTCCCACACATCCCTAGAAGTTGCATCGAGATTGTACAAAAAAAAGGGACAAAATTGCTACACTTTGCTTCTGTTTGTCACCAAAAGGAAAAAGCTCTCTGAATATATTAGCTTGTCTGCTTTAAAGCACTCATCTCTTTCAGAGGATGACTTTTAAGATGAATGGAGAGATGAGTCTTTTGGATGTGCTGAGCCAAGCTTCAACCAATCCTTTCAGCATATGGACTTTTTCCCCTGGAAGCTGTACAGTCTCTTCAGCTGTATTAGACAGTGAAGCCAGACAGCAAAGTGGCAATTATGTCATATCCACACAAACAGTGTGTGGACAGTCTTGCTGAGGCTCTGACAGAAGAAGTCTAAAGCCAATTTACACAGCATTGAAGAACTGAGGAGTTAATGAATCCATATAATTCTCCTTCAATCTGACAATATTTAAGTATGCTACACATGAAAAATAAAGAGCCCAAGGCATGTACCTATGGAAAAAATGAAGTATTTGTTAAAATCAACTTCAGAAAACTAGGCACAAGAAGAGGAAAGTATTCAAGGGGTTTAGAATTAGCATGCAACTCTGCACCTCAATGCACCTTCCAAAAGAGAAACCTTCACATTCAGTAAATTTTATGAAATTAAACATCTACTTTTATGAGATCAGCCTGCCTTTTCAAGGATTCATGAATTGACACTTAATCAGATCACTACTTTCATTTCAAAATTCTGGATGTATTGCCTATAGATAAAAGGAAAACACATGCAAAAAATTTCCAAGACATAGGGCTTCCTCCAAACTTTCTTTGTAAGTTTTGGACAAAACCACCAAATATTAAAAACTCAGTTTCTGATATTCCTTTCTACCAGATCTGAGTAAAGCATTACAAACTGTACACACTGCTGACATATAAGAATATTAACAATAATTTCTTGCAAAAAATAGCATTTAGACTCTCTTCTCATAAAGAGAAAGGCACAAAAATAGGCAAACTTGAAAATTAAGGACAATATAGGTAATATTATCAACTCTGCCTTTTATTCATATCTACATAGAAAAACTGAAGAGAAATTTTCACTTAATGTGGCAGACTGAGTACCAACCATGTACTGTACCTGGTGCCAAAATCATACAGCTGTTGAGAGATACAAGGCTTTAATCATAAATATTTCATTCCTTAAAATGTGAGCACTGTGACACAGTCTCGCTAATTTGCAGAAAAGCACAGTAAAACCTATGAGCAGTATGGATTACTGGTGAGTGTGTAGAAAAATTGTATTGGAGTGTTCATTGTCAGTTCTGATGAAGTAAGAGTTTGAGAAGAACTGAACTACATAAGAAGACATTTTTTGTTATCCCCTATAGTACCACACTGTTTCAAGAAAAGCTGTAAAATACCAGACCCTTTTAAAAAGCCAAGAATAACAGAAAGGAGAGAGGAAAATACTGGCACAACAGGCTTGTAAGCCAGTATAGCTGGTTTTGCATTTACCAGCAAGTGAATGGTAACTGAACAAACTAAAAACACTGGGAGAGCAAAAAAACCGAAACTCAAACTGAAATAAAATCACATTCTTAGTAATTAAAACTACTTCTGTGCAGCTTGATACAAGGGTCACAATGTTCTGCTGAACAACTGCTAACTGTCTAAACAACGGGGGCATCCATGTAGAACTGGATACATTGGAAACTTGACAGGAAAATGAAAGAAATTTAGCGAAAGAGGTTAATTCAAGTTTCATTTCATTATTAGTTTTACTTTGACCTCTTTATATTTCCTTGGACACAACATGCCTTAATCTGAAACTTAATGGAAACAAGTGTTACACTCTCCCACACAACATAATTAATAGAATAATGTAAAAACACATTTCAGTGTAGTGCTCGCTGTTGTTCGAAATATAACTTCTTAATGCAATAAAATGAATATTTTCAAAAGGCAAAAATCACTTATTGCTCTCCCCAGAATTCTGATTCACTGGTTTTCATTTTCTTCTGGAAGAAAAAACAAACAAACAAACAAACAAACAAACAAAAAACTTTTTGTGATGAAGTAGAAAAATAGTCACCAATTGCACTGTGAAGATTGAGCAACTCATACAAAAATCTTATCAGCTCAGTCTGAGAATAACTGAATGCTCTGAAGTATGCTGCAAATAATCACAAATACCAAATACAGTTTGTGTTACAAAACTACCCATGCAAAAGGTCAAAAATTACTCACTTTTATTAAAATAGTGACTTGCCTTATAAAATACATGGTTTACTTTTCAGTGTGGAAAAATTAACTTATTTTCAATGAAGGTAAGTAAGCAGAGGGAAGAAAACCCCAACTTGTTTATTCTACCAGTCAAAGACAAAAGGTTCCTGCCATTGCTCACAAACAAAATATCAGCAGAACTTGAAGCATACAGGAAACACAAGATACACCACAAATTCACAGTCAAGGAGTTGAGCAGATAACAGTAGAAAAAAGCTGTCTTGTTTTAGAAGGATGAACAAGAATATTGGAAGCGACAATGAAGAAGAGGAAATTTAAGCAAATAAATCATCATGCTTAAGCTATGATTTCCTAAGCACTGCATAATTCCCCTGTTTAAAATGCTTATTCAACTGACATGGTTTTCTGAATGAAAAGCCTCTATGACAGCATCTCATCTGAATATTTCAGTTGAAGCTGCTAGCAAGATAGTTCAAATCTCCACTAACTGAGCTTATTTCGACTTGCAGAAGCACAGAATAGACACAGGCTTGCTTCCTCTCAAAGCACAATTCCTATTCCAGAGAAAGATGGCAATGAAAAACCCTGGGAGCATTTTACAACCTCTTACCACAAGCTAAAAATCTTAAATTTTGGCAAAAGAGAGCTATTTGAATGGAAAAGAACAAAACCTTCTAATTATCAAGTCAAACATGAAAAGCCAGTTGTGCTTTGGCAAGACATTAAAAAGGATGTTGGAGTTAAAGACTGTTTTATCAGACAAAAATTGGGAAGAACTAAGATCATGGCACTCAGAAGGAACAGGGGGACAACAGAAAACAACAGAAAAATAGATATAGACTTTTTTTTTTAATGCTACTGCACAGATGGAGCAAATTCAAGAGGTAGAACTAAAATGACAGGACTTCGTTAAAGCCTTTGCACCTGCTCTGGCAGATGGATGCAATTAATAACAGAAAAGAAACAGAAGAACACTCCCTGAGGGGTAGGTTGTTTTAAAATTAAGCTGACACACTTTTATAATACAATATATTAAGGCGGAGATTTGTTTTGAAGTGGGCTGTCTAGTTTACAGCAAACAAGCTCATTAGTGAGGTGTGTAAACAAACACAGGCCTGGCCCCACAATTAGTTTTCATACTCATTCCACAAACAAAGAACTCATTTTTTAATTATTCATAGTCAGGCGAATGGATGTGCTGCATTTTGCAAGGGAAACAATATCATACTTAAGTAGATTTGCTCCTAGTGTAAAGATTTGAAAATGTGAGCACAAGAGCCTTAGTCAGTTAAATTCTTGCCCTTTAAAGACTTCACTCCTTGAGAAGCCAGTTGAAAACAACTCATTATTTGTAGCCCAACCAAAATTAACAAAGATGAAACATCTCCTATTACATTGTGGGTGTGCATGTGTGTATATTTATAGGCATACAAACTCCAACAATATCTGTCTAGTTGCTGCAGCCACAATGGCCCAGGCACACCATGGAGGGTGGTAGCAGATTATTAAGATACTGCCAAGTAGTTTTGGCCCATGTCAGTTGGTGTTTCCCCAAACAAATCCCAGGGAGGCTCAGGGCCAGCACAGGTCAGGGATCACTGCTTGGACGTGGGGGTGTGAGGGGGTGGTGAGGCTGGTGGAATTTCAGGAAGGACAGTGGTGACCACCCCTGTGCCAGCCTACCTGGCCTCAGGGCCCAAGAACAGTGCCTAGCTTGTTTTATTTACAGGTACAGACAGAGCTAAGTTTAGCTTGCCTTTCCACATCAAGGATAAAAAGAGGATTTAATTACTCAGCAGAGGGAACTAATACAGCAACACTGTATTATCATCATCTGTACTGCAACAGCCTGCTGGAGCAATGGTGAATCTTTACAGTATACAGAAACTTGGAAAGACAGTCTTTTTTTTTTTGTCTTTCTTGCAGTAGTTAAACAGCAAAGTGGGTTAAACTATTACACTATTCATATTTCATGTGTGAGAAAAAATATATTTTCACTTCCAGAAAGCAATAACAAAGTTTTTTAAAAAGTAAGCTTGAGTACTTGATGAGTATGAAAAACATAATAGAGGAAAAATAACAGTAGCCAAATTAACTAGATAACAATCTGACAACAAACTGCCACTCTCATCACTAATTTTCTCTAAATAAATGTCCACTACGGCAGGAAAAGCATCTATTATTATTATTATACCAACTTAAATTATCAAGAAGAGAATATTGAGTGTCACAGGTGATTGGTTTTGCTTTCTGTCTCTCAGTTTGCTACAATAAAACTCAGGTAAGTAAATTGCAGTCTATTTTAGAAATCACCCTTGAAGCTGGCTTGCAGCATATAAACCCTTTTTCAGTTTTTTTTTTTTTTTAGATCTAAAGCTCCTGGCATTCTTGAGGGCACTGCAAAATAATAACATGGAAGCATTTTGCATTTACTCCAATTGAGTATTCTAACAACTATTACAGGTAATTATGCAGTAGTTGGATATGGGAGAAGGGTAGCATAAGATATTATATCTATCTAGAAGAGGCTAGCCAAAATGTGTCTAAGTAAATAGTCCTGGAACTTAAGAGTTATCTGTTGTTACAATAATTATCTTTTCTCTTTTTTGGTTGGTTGTTTGGGTTGTGGTAGTGGGGTTTCTTGTTTGTTGGTTTTGTTTGTTTGATGTTTTTACAGAACAGATAAACGTAGGGCACCAAAATAGCAGTAGGTTCCAGTGGCCCTTAAAGCTTCAGCTTCCCTGCCAAGAGGGACCAGCTGCATTTTGCTGGGGCACTGCACATGCTGAGAAGAGGATGACCTTGTCAGAGCTCAGCCACTAAAACACTGCCTGACCCTGCAGTGCAGAAGGCTACACCCCCATGAACAGCTGCCTTTTCATCACATCCTACATATCCAGTCAAAACACCAAGAGATAAATCTGAAAGTTTAAGGATGCTGGGATAGCCAGGATATTGTGTTACAATTAGCAAGAAGTCACTTCACATTCAGTTTTTGAAATGGATGACTTAAGCTTTACAAGCATTGCTACCATATCCCTTAACTCAGCATATTATATACCTTATCTTATTTATGTAGCTATAAATATAACCGATTCTTCATTGTTCTTATGTTTCAGTGTATTTGGGTACAAAACCACTTGTACCACAGCAATAAACAACCAAATGACAAAAGCTCCCAAACCACATGCATTGACTCTCTGCAGAAAATCAGTAATATTTTAATAGCTGATGAACAAAGGAAACCAAACCAAAACATCTCTCTTGGTTTCCAATGCATGTCAATTGCTCTTTGATGGAATGGAATTCATTCACGAGCACCAACATAAAGTTTCATTCATAAGGCAGTCTAATAACTCCAGAAGAATGAGAGTCACCAAGAAAGTAAAAAAACAAAACAAAACAAAAAAAACAACCAACCACCAAAAAACCTCCACAAAAACAAAAACCCAGCAAAGCCCAAACCAGTTAACAGATAGGAAAATACTACAATGGACAGATGTAACTGTTAGCTTATTCTTTTTTATCTATTTTCTCCCTACCAAGCAGCTGGGCTTTTCAAGAAGTCACATGATTTTGATTTTCAGTAAAATGCTTAGACCTAAAATCCCTACTTTATAAAGGGACTTAAGAGAGTGCAATTCAAGGTTTCTTCTACACTGTCTTGATTCCTTCATCATATCTTGACTCCCAACCACCTTCACTTCACAATTTTCTTTACAGAATTTTACCAAATCCTGGATGACATCCTAATGTTGTCATCATTACATGACTGATTAGTACCTTGACTAGGCTGAGGATCAGTCTCATGTAACTTACAAATCTCAAAATCGGAGGCCTCAGATTTACTGTGCTTTATTCTGTAGTGTTTTCATAGAGTGATTAAATCAGTTTCAAACTGTCTTCAGTATAACAAACATCCAGTTGGAGAGCTTGTAAGTAAAAGAGATCTGTGGAGCCATTTTAACTGTATATACAAAATTTTTGGACCTTAAGACACCCAACTTACATATGTACCTTACATGTAGCCCAAACAGAAAGATCTCTTTCCTAGAGATTTAAAGTACCTGACCGAGGTTTCTGTACTGAAAAACCCTGTGGTCTCTCAGTGGATCTATACATAGCAGGTTAGCTTCTTAGTTTAGCCTTTTACAGAGCCTGGGCACTAGGAATACTTGGACATTAACACAGTGCTGCTGGCATGTATTAAAATATTCCAGGTGCCCAGTGCCTTCACTGACCAATCTTAATCCTTATGTACCCCACAGATCCAGTGGGCAAGCTAAGTCTCTATGTGCTAACTGCTAACATGTCCTGAACTTCAAACACGGCAACTGTTTGCTCCGCTCCTCTCAGCTGTCCTCTGTCAAACAGCCTCGTCACTCTGTGCTTGAAGCCACGTCAGCACTGCTGTGTCTTCTCATCCTTCCACAGCACAGCCTGCAGAATCCTGATCCATCTTGAACAGCCTTGATGCTGAAGCTATAGGTATCTCTTCCACCTGCTTTCCCAGCTGGCTTGCTTCCAGTGTACTCACATGACCCCCTGAGGACTGCAATTCCCTGAATAGCTGTACTTACTGTACAGCACAGGCAATGAGAGAACACTGCTTGAAAACCACTCACCCTCCCCATGGAGCTGGCTACTCCCTTAACAGCAGATGCAGCACAGATGCAGAGGGATGCAGGGAACCAAGCTGCTCGCTCCTGCCGGCCCTGCACTCGGATGAACTGCAAGACACCATGACTCAGCCCCAGACGGCTACCAAGAGCTCACAGATCACAGCTCTTGGCAGAGTGAGGGCTATGAAGGGAATGACATAACAACAATGGAAGCAAAACAATCAGGAACAGGAACCAAAGACTTTACAAGTTCTGAAAAAGCGTCAGCTCCTCTGCTTTTTTCACAACCAAGTGAGATAGCAACAGAGTGAGCAGTCACTACCAACTTAATCTTACGAAAGCTGAGCTCCAGAGGAAAAAGGGATAGGGACATCTGCCAGAGAGAAGATTTAAACCAACACAGGGAAGAGAGTAATTTACAGAGACTACAATAAAATGAGAAGCTTACAACCCACTTAGGGCAAGGAACTGCCAATTAATATTTAAAAGCTATAGAGGAACAACCTTTGAGGAAGACATTATTGATATGATTTTATTGTTTTTTGTGTTCAAAAGAATTATATGGCACATTTTAAATCAACAGGAAGATACCTGCAATAAAAATACCTATAAATAACAACATGAATAAAAGCAACACTGAAATACTCTGTGAGTTTTTCTAGAGTTTTAACTCTGATTTTATTAAAAGTCAAATCCAAGAAAAAGTAGGGAAAAAACAAGAAAAAGAGCAAACTGTTTAAAAAGAAAAATCTTTGGAAAGAAAACCACTATGAAAACCGTATTTGCAGATATTTTGAAAACCAAAACTTAAAAATACTCCTCTAATATGATTGTCTTTAGGAAATAAAAACTTTGATGGTAAGTGTTGCATTTCTGTTTCCTTTTATGCCAGCCCATCAGAAGATTAACCTCTGCAAAGTATAATTACTTCCTGGACAGTCTTCGAACGGATCTGAAGTCGTGTCTTGCACCCAATGCAGGTAAGCCTCACTCTTTGCAGTATTCAAGCATAACAATCAGTTGAATTTTATTTACCATATCCCCAGGGGAAGGGCTCGTACCAAAATAATCGCATCCAAAAGGGCTTTTTAAACTAGAAAGTGCTTACATTTTCCCTCACCACCTTTCGGAGCTCTCCAGCCCATTCACAGCGTGGAAATATGGAAATCTCAGCACAGCTCCCTCATTCTCAAAAAAAAAAAAAAAAAAAAAAAAAGAAAAAAGCAATAAAACAAGAAAAGAAACCAGACAGAGGGAAAAAACCTTCTTGTTCTTTGCGGCCACAAAAAAACCCCAGCAAACTCCCAAAAGCGCGAAGGGGAAGCGCAAAGGCAGCGCACTAAAGAAGGCGGCAGGAACTATCAGTTGTTAAAACACTCTGAACGCTCCAGCAGGCCACGGTCCCACAGCCTCAGCAGGGGACACGCTGCCACAGCCCCTGCACACCCACAGCCAGGGACAACCTCAGCGTCCCCACGAAGGCAATCCCGACCCGGCCCCCCACCACCTCCAAAGGCCTTAGGCTGCCCCTCAGCCGGCGGGACCAGGTGGAACCGGAGCCGCACGTCCCCCGGCCCGGCCCCGGCCGGCCCTGCTGCCACTGCCGCTCCCCGCCTG
>VZTT01061164.1:32097-63304 GCA_013400855.1 Buphagus erythrorhynchus
GCGCCCACTCCCACCCCCCCGCCGTGCGGGCTGGGCTGGGGTACGGGAGGGCGACGCGGGCGGCGGGGCAGTGGCTCTCCACGCTTCCCCGTGGGGCAGCGCTCGCCCGCCCGCCCCAGCAGCAGCCGCACGGGGCAGAGTCCTGCGGGGCGGCCGGCGCGGAGCGGGGCGGGATGCGCTCCGCCTGCCTCCCGCGGCACCGGAGCCGCCGCGGCCGGAGGTAGGAGAGACAGACTCGTCCGGAGAGACGCTTCGCCTGCGCTCCGCTCCGCTCCGCCGCGGGGGCTGAGGAGCCTCCCTCCCGCCGCCTGCTCCCGGCTCTCCCGGCGGCCGCGCTCGCCCTTGGCACCCGGCCGTGCGGTGCCGGTCCGTGCGTGTGCGTGCCCCGGGAGCCAGGTCCGTGTGCGCGCCGCTGCCCCTGCCTGCCCCGTGGGCTCCTGCTGCCCGCGCTGCCTCCCCCTGCTCCTTCTGCTGCCTCCTCCCGCTCCTGCCCCCGCTCTGCCGCGGCCTCTTTTGTTGTGCGGTGCCGGGCATGTGCCCGTGGCCGGCGGGCGCAGGGACGGGGAGGGGCGCGGCGCGGAGCCGGGCGCGGTGTGTCCCCCCTCCCGAGTGTCGGTGTTGACATTAAACCCGAGATCTCCTTTGCCAGTGTAAACCCGGGCCAGGTGGGTTTACGCTGTTTGTCGTGAAAAGTTAAGCTTGTTCCTAAACATGCCCCGATCTTGCCCTTTCCTGCCCGTGGAGAAGGAAGTGTTGCCTCGCAGGCTGCGGCGGGTTCTGTGACAGGATGATTTCGGAGCACCTTGTGAGCCTGTGTTTCTCTGTCCTCGCGGCCAGCTTGGCTCCCAGATGGCCAATTCCCTGAACGGCCGGAACCCGCGCAAGGGACGGATCCTGGGCTTCATCGATGCCATTCAGGATGCTGTGGGCCCCCCCAAGCAGGCAGCTGCTGACCGCAGGACTGTGGAGAAGACCTGGAAGCTTATGGACAAAGTGGTGGGTGTCTCTGTGCGTCCGTGTGTACACACAGTGAAGAATGGGGCTATTCAAATAGGTACACAGGGGCAAACAGCTTCTTCCTGCAGCTCTGGGTGCTGTGCTGCATGTGCCTCGGGAAGTTAGGAGACTTATGTTTTAGGTTATTTAAGCATCATTTGTCTTTTTTTTTCCTTTCCCTTTCCAGTGGCCTCTGGCTATGTTTTTTTTTTTCTCTTGGTTTGTGGAAGGAAAACAAATGTGTGTGTTTGCCTTAGGCTATTGTTATTTTCAGATCCTTTAAAATGACTCAAAGTTGTAGAGCTGTCCTAACCAAAAGCTGCTTAATTTAGACTTGTAATCACATATTCTGTGTTTCGTGTTATATCACACTGTTAGTCTGCAAACAAGACCTCTGAAGTATTAAACTTCAGTTAAGCTAATTGTCCTGTGAGATATGTTGGTGATGGCAACATAGATGTGTTTGTGCTTTTAGGAATGTGCGTGGGGACTGGGGGATGTCACTCTTGTCAGTTTAGTAAACAGATTAGTATGGCATGCCTAACTTTTTAAGTATGTGTTCTGCATTTTAATGACTTAAAGTACATCTACTATTAATTTTGAAAGTAGAAATACACTGTACTGAAACTCATTTTTCAGGAAGTGGGGGGATAGACCTTAGATATTTAGCTCTTATGCTACCCCTCACCAGCCTGATATATTTGTTTAGTATTTTTTGAAATGACAGCTTGTATTATGATAGGTTATCTAGGAGAGTGCCTTACCAGTGGTAAGAAGAGTTTGATTGTAACATGGCTTGCTGTTCAGGAGATGCAGGCACTCTGCACAGGGGGTGATACTTAAAAGCTTCCTCTTGAAACTGCTGAGCAGTGAGGATTACTACCTGTTGGCCTTGGGTCTGTATGGCAATAGTTACCACTTTTTAACTCTGTGATTCTCTATGATTTAGTGCAACTCCTTGCTTTCCTTGTGGCTTTTGTGGAATAACATGTTCAATAAGTCTTCACGTTCATAATTAGTTATACTGGCAAGGTGGAGACCATTTCATGTAATATACCTTTACAAGTGTTAAAAGTATTTTTAAAGTCCTTGTAGGCTCTTTTTTGATGCTCCAAGAATAGTGTCTGTATTTCCACTATGTTTGCTGATAGCAATTATAAACTGAAATCCCAGCTTTTAATAAAAATGGTTATTATCACAAAGACTTTGACATTTTCCTGTCAATGGTCAGGATGCTGTTAACAGGGAGTTCTCTTGTACTAAGAACTGCAAGTATAAATACTCAAAGGTAAGTACTCTTCTTCAGTAGGAGGAAGTTTTCAGCTTGGAAACTAGGAGTCTGGTTTGTTGTTGAAACCACGTGGGGAATGCAGAGCTCTGATTTCCCTGTGTCAGGCCTTTTACAGATCTATATAGTAAGGTTATACCCTGATTTGTTTGTATAATCACAGTTACCAGAAAGACTTGATCCCACTGCTTAGACTTCTGGATTGCTTTCACTCATCCAGTACAGGATAGCTGTATTTGTCACAGCCCATCAGAGCAGCCAGGAAGGCCTGTTTGGTAGAAGTCACTGGAAAGGCTGGCCATTGTGCTGTGCTTCCTTTTTCATTTTACTGGATAAGTGTCCTCAATTTGGATCTTTAATGTATCCTCTTTAAGCTGCTCTCAGTTAATCGAATTTTATTTCCAAATTGTATTAAAGTATACCAGACAGGATGATGTCATAGTGTGAGAATGCTCTAGCTTGTTGGTTGAGTTTTTAGCATTTGGTACTTGTAGTGAAAGGATGTGTTTGAGCAAATTTAATATGCTGGCAAACAAATTTAAATCTCGTAGCCTTGTGTGGCAGTATGCACAGGAAGGTCATTTTTTCCTCCACCTAGATCAAACCCAGGGATTAAAATCAGAAATAGAAACCTGCTCAATCAACTGTTGTTTTAAATCCCATTTCTGGAGTGTGTCCTATGACTGATTTCTGTGGTGGGTCATGGATCAAATTAATACCTAGTGAAGGCAGTAGCTCTGCCAAGTCAGTGGGGTGCTGCCATAGTAGGGTTGTGGCTTGGAGGCCTATTTTACTTGTTGTAATAACAGTTATTATGCTTGTTTATTCTTTAACTATTGTAGCTGTGATAGCCATCTTATTGCTGTAGTAAGGTAGCTGAAGTTTTCCCCCATTCTAATGATGTTGAGAAAATGAATAATGGAAACAAAGCAAAGGTTTTGTCTTGACCAAACGCTGAAAAAAGAGCAGCCTTAAAAACTAGTGGCAGAGCTCAATAATTTCTGGTTTGTATTTTTTTTCTTTTTTAAAATTGCCATCTTATGCCTGTCCTTCATTTCTTTCTGTAATTTTGTCCCCTGGCAGATGAGGTTTTCTGTATGAATTACTTGTTTGCAACAATAAGAGATTAACCAATACTACAAACATTCCTGTCCTGTAAGAACTGTACTATGAGGGTAGTTTTGTGGTGTATGCAAAAATTCTGGCTACCTAGACACCATGCAAACTTCTTTGTGTAGAATTAACTATGTGGCCTGCTTTCAAATTGGTCAGGTTTCATGATAATGTCAGTTTTCCATGGGCTGATACTTTAGGTTGGAATAGGCAGAATATTGCAGTACTGTTTGGGTGCTTTCTCTTTAAACTTTTATTATCAGTCTGAAAATAATCATGGTTTTTGGAAAAGAGTTATTTAGCAGGACAGAATGTTGGAATAGTGCTCCTGCTTAGAGCCTTGTTTTAAAAGTTACCACAAGCAACATTTTTGCAGGGAATAAAAAAATAATCTGTATGTAGATAATCAGTGAATGTAAATTGCTATCTGTCTATATATTTTTCCTTTTTTGTACTTCATACACTGGGATCTATACTTCTTGTGATTTATTGGTACGTCTTATGTGAATTTACAGTACTAACTGCATTATTAAAGGGAAAGCAACATTAGCGTCAATGTCAAGTTTCTCTACTGCTTTAGTCATGGGTAAGCAGTAGCTTTATCATTAAGGACCAAAAATACTTTAATTCCTGTGCAATGCAAAAGATAATATTTCTTTTACGGTTTAGAAGGCTAGCCTTGCTTTTCAATGCTTGCATTGTATAAGAAGGTTGACTGTATATCTCTGGACTTGTAGGAAGCAAATTACTGTTTTTAAACCATGATCTATATTTTAGAAAGTGTGTATCCTGTAAATAAATGAAAAATGATTGTTGTTAACAAATAACTCACGTCTTTATTTAAATTGTGTATAAATTACATGAGGTTTTTTTTCTGAGATTATAAACCTAATGGCTTTTAAAACCTAGATCCTAGCCACGTGTTACTATTAGAGAATAATGATGTGTTGAGGCAAACTTTGTGAGAGAATTACTACTATATAAACATCAGAATAGCTAGGTCAGTTGACTGCTTGGGCTATTTAGAGATGTCAGTACTATTTTTTCACAATTTACTCTTGTGGGATTCAAGCTGATAAAATTGTGACACATTCTGAAGGGGATTTTTTGAAAGAGGTCTATTTCATCAACTTTTAATCACTTTTCACTGCTCCTATGCATTGGACCTGAAAATAATTAAATTTTCTACTATGAGGATTAACAGTATTGCCTAAACTATTTGGGTGCACTGTCATGGCCCACCAGTTGCTTGACTCTGACTGTATAAATGTAGATGGCATTGATTTACTATTTAGTAATTATTTAAGAGCAAACTAGAGTGCTTCTCCAAAGCTTATACTATCGACTTAGTGAGTTAAAGCTGTGTTACCTCTGCAGCTTAATATTGTGGTTTTTCTTTAAATTAACATCTGTCAGCATCTGAGTAAACAGAGCATAGTAGTTGGAACTATGTGTGCATTGGTTATCCTTTGCAAAAGTTCACGTAATTGATTCTCTGGTCAAAGTTGGTAGGAAATCTTATGTCCTGTGTATGCTGCTTATGGAAAAAGAATATGAAATCAAACAGAGAAACGGAAGCTTCTCTTTTTCTAATTGGAAGAAAGTTACCCTCCAAAGTCAACTGTCCTTTTGTGTCTGTGGCATCAGCATTCTTATTGTTTGTTCTTCCACTGTGGAAACATATGGCTCAGTTGCAATGTGGTAGCTGTTGAACAAGCATTTATTGTCTTCTCAGGCAAAAGGACTGGTGTTTGGGTCACCTCTACTTATATTCTGACGAGAGCTTTTTTTTCTATGGAAAATGAAATGCATTGCAGTTCAGGTAACTTCAGGCAGGAAGAAATCTGTGTCAAAGAAGCATAATGTTCAAACTTGGACTGTTTTCCTTATTAGCCCCTCCTGATTAAGTTTTTCAGAATTCATTGTTGGTTGCTGTGGATATTGTGGATTGCTGGAGAATTGTTACGGTATCTTAACTGCAGAGCTGCCATTATGCTGTTTGTGGTGTGTCAAGGTGTATTCTAATTCTTTGACTATTTTGTGCAGCATGGCAGAAGATGCTCCTTTGGTTGGGCAGTTTGGAGGTGTAGTTTTGGAAGTGTGTGAGCACTGATGCCCCGTCTGACCCGTTCACTGCAGCTGAAACAGTGTTCAGCGGATGTCCTACTCATTAGATGCTTACTCTGTTTTAGCTGAGTGGCTTTCCTTGTATTGTCTTTGACTAGCCTTAGGTGTTTAAACAGATTGTGTTAAGGCTGCTCTACTTTGCTTGAACAAGAGTCCTTTTGTCAAATGAGTCGAGGGCTTTCAACTTTGCTTTAAAAAGTGAAAAGAAGATAGTTTTTAGCAAGAAGTTGTCTATGTGCAGTAGGCCTCCATTACACTCATCTCCGATGATGCTATGAAATAATACCTTATAATTTAAGTCAAATATCTTCAAAAGTGTTATGACTAGTTGCATTTATTTAATTTATTTATTATTATTTTGGTTAGGGGTGAGGAGGAGAAGAGGGTAAAGGGGGTTAATGTATTTTCTGTCAAGGAACTAGAGTTAACTTGTCCTGTAGCTCCAGAGTTAACTACTTCAAAATCAATTTCTGGTAGTTTAAGGTAATGCCTCAGTTTTCACAGAGTTGCACTCATACTGTTTCTGTGATTCTAGATTAAGTACTTGGATTTTCCCAAGTGTGAGCTAGTGAAAGGAGCTTAATTTTGTTTCAGTTTGCCTCAATAAGAGAGATATTTTTGTACTAAGTTGCTTACTGTTTTTCATTTTTTACCACTGTGTACTTGCTAAATATATACATGCTTACTTCCAGTCATAACAATACAAAAATCACACAGTGATATGATTCATGTCCGCTCCTAATGTGTTGGTGAGAGTTGCCTTGTAAAGTGCAATATAGAGCTCTTTATTTTAGGGGTGTTGGGGTTTTTTCTGTGTTTGTTTGTTTTGAGTTGTGTTTTCTTTTGAAGAAAGGTCTTGGCAAATCTTTTGCGTCAGCAGGTGTCATTTCTTATTGCTTACTTTTAATTGTGAACTGCTGTGGTATGTGTCAGGACATCCTGACTGGAAACCATATGGTTTACCAACCATCTCCTTACAGACTTACTTCCTTTGAAGCCTTGTGTACTCTGTAAAGTGAAGGAAACCTTATACTACTTCAGTGGATCGCTGATTTGAACATAATATTAGTATTTTTTTTCAATTATAATGCATAAAACTAATGAAGATGACAAGAATTTTTGTGTGGCTTTCTTGAAAGCTTGTTCTAAAATGGACGGTTCTGGTAATGTGCTGTATTTATCTCTCCAAATTCAGCCAAAAGTGAAGCCCTGTAAACTATGTATGTATGTATGTAATGATGTGAGACTGAAAAAACCTTTCTAGAACTGAAAGAAGAGAGTTCTTCCTTATAACTGGATTTTTTTTTTGTACAGCTGAATGGACTGTTGTTTTCTTGTTCTAATATTTTAATGGTATTTCTAATATATATGAAATCACTTATATTCTGCTTGTTGGCACATCTGATCAAAAAGATAGACTTCAGAAAGATAATTCTTTGTTCATGAGATTTAAGTTAGGGTAAATAAGTAATTCAAAATGATTGCAGCCTTCTCTGCTTGTGGTCTGCTCTCATTGCTGACTTTTTTCTCTGAACAAACATTTTGATCTTTCACATGGTTTTTTTCCCTTGTGATTTTTACTTCAGAGAGCTGTAAGGCCTGATCTGTGACAGATTTGTGTCACCTGTAGCTGGTCTTGTGAAGAATGTCAGTCTGGTTTCAAGTTTTCACTAAACCAGAAATCAGAGTGAACTCAAAGTTCAGAGGAGAAAAATCTGGTTTTCATAGAGATTTTCACTTCTGTATTTGGGATTCCAGTTCCTTCTTACTCTTCTACTGAAAGAAATGCATGTATGTGTCTGCATGGATGATTTTCAGGTCTAGCTACACGTGTAAGATTCTTTGCCCGTGTTTCTGACATCTCCTTAGAGAATTCTGTCTGTCAGCCTAACTTCAGTGCTTTCCTGATCTTGAAAGAATGCTCTGATAGCCAACCTTTTTTCTTTGAGAATCCTACTTTAGACATCTCCTAACCCACAACTGGGCTCCTGTTGTCCCTTTCTTTTATCCTGATGACCTTATCTTTATCACATAAAATATAAACGTTATTTTCAGTTTCAAAGCCCTTACAGTTGTGGATTGTAGTTTCAGACTTCATTACTGGTCAAGAGATGATCAAATATCTTTATGCTTTACTTTTTTTTTTGTTTCCTTCCAGCTTGTTCTCAACTTGAAGGAGTTCCTTTATAAGCCATTAAATTATTTGAGAGCTTGCTGTGGAACTTTGCAGTTTGTGTCTAGAAATAACAAACTGCTGGTGTTCAGTCTCTGAACCACTCTTCAGCATGTTGAACAGATCGTGCATTCATATTTGCCTGTTTCTGTTTTTTATATCCTACTGAGATGTAAATTTCTCTGGGATGAGGACTGTTCTACAACACATCAGAAGGCTTCCTGATGTATTACTTGGTCTAAAAGTTGAAAGAGTAATATAAATTACTAAAATAACAAATGAGGAGAGCTGTTGCAAATGTCATGTTTTAAATATGGTTTTGAAAGGTGCTAAACTTTTTTTAAAACTTAGTGCTTGACTTTTGTCCACTCTATCTCCACTTTTCTAACTATGACCCCCTGTTACCTCAGTCTACTGGTTGTGTTCTTGCACTGTATGTTTCAGACACAAATTATTACCTGTTTGCTTTGCTGTTTGGGGTGCATGAAGGTCTGTTAGTGGCAGCAATCTTAAGGCATTGAATTTCTTAATGGTACATATGCAGAAATTACAGGAGAGGTCAGCAATAGTGATAGAGCTTTGAGTTTAGAGAGGTGAGTGTTACAGGATACAGGTTTGCTCCCCTCTCACCCAGGAAAGCTCAGGGATGCACTTCTTTCAAGTTGATAGATCAGTAGGAATAGGAATCTACTTTCAGCAGTATTAAGATGTTTTTATAACCTCATTAGTTACCTCAAAAGAATGTCAAAGTCACTAATATATAATGTGGCAATCTCCAAATGATGCCTATAAAACTTCTATACCACATGGTCTTAGTTTTTTCATAAGTGTTTGCATATGTACAGCTGCACACATATCTAGAATGTGTCCCTATGCAATGTTTTAGCTGAGCCTGAATAGCTCAGTGCAACAGCAGTCAAAAACTACCTGTTGGTTTTAGTCTCTTCCTCCTAGAACAGAACATTACAGGACAAACTATCAGAAAATTTAGATAGCCAGGAGACAATTCTAATCTTGTTATGTTAGGGATGTGTAGGAGAAAAAGAATACCTTTTTCTTCCAGTAACATTTCCAGTGGAAACTAGATTAAAATAAAGATATTCTGTTAGTCTGAACTTAATGTTTGAGCAGTATATATTGAATTAATATTTGTGCCATTGGGGATCACAATGATTCCAAGTTAATTGAGATGTTTTCTTCTATTCAGTTTAAGTGGCACAGTTTTAGCAGTGGAGGGATTACAGGGGTAGTTTTGCTGAGGCACTGCCAGAAGCTTCCCCCAAGGCTCCAAGATGGACCTGCTACTGGCGAAGGCTGATCCCATCTGCAACAGTGGTGCTTCTGGGGCAGTGTCTTAAAGAAGTGGGGAGAAAAGCTACTGTGCAGAAGCAAATTGCAGCCAGGGGAGAGGGGAGTGAGAACATGTGAGAAAAACAACTCTGCAGCTCAGTGAAGGGGGGCAAGGTGTTCTGGGTGCTGGAGCAGAGATTCCCCTGCAGCCCATGGTGAAGACCATGCAGGTCCACAGTGGAGCTGACATTCCCTGTGAGCCCTGGAGGACCCAATGCTGGAGCAGGCTGATGCCTGAAGGAGGCTGTGGTACCATAAGGAGCCTGTGCTAGAACAGGGCCCTGGCAGGACCTGTGGTCCCGTGGAGAGAGGAGCCCATAACATAGGAGCAGGTTTCCTGGCAGGAGTTGTGATCCTGCAGAGGACCCATGCTGGAGCAGCCTGTTCCTGAAGGACTGCATCCTGTGGAGGGGATAGGTTCTAGAGGAGTTCATGAAGAGCTGTGGTCTGTGAGAAAGACTCAGGTTGGGGAAGTTCAAAGACGACTGTCTCCTGTGGGAGGGACCCCTGTCAGGAGCAAAGGGAAGAGTGTGAGGCGTTCTCCCACTGAGATGGGAGGAGTGGCAAAGACAAGGGGTGATGAACTGACCACAGCCCCCATTCACCATCCCCCTGTGCTACTGCAGGGGAGGAGGTAGAGTGGAACATAAAATTAGGCCCAGGAAGGAGGGAGTGGTGGGTGGAATGTGTTTTTAAGGTTTGGTATTATTTTTGTAACACTACTCTGATTTGATTGGTAATTAAATGAATTAAGTTCCCCAAGTCAAGGCTAAGTAACTTAATATTAAGTACCTGTGACAGTATTTGGTGGATGATCTCTCCCTATACTTGTATTGACCTATGAGTCTTTTGTTATGGGTAGGGGAATGAGAAAGAAGCTTTGGTGAGCACCTCCTCATCCAGCCAAAAACAAAGCACTGAACTTCTGTTCTAGCCAGGAGCTGGAAAACAATGAGTTTATAGTATTTTTATTTTCTGGTTTACAGTATCTGTTTTTGAGTGACCTAAAGACTGTCTGTTGTAGGTAATAACTTTTGAACCACTGTCACAGTTCAAACAGTTTTCTTATGTTCAGGGCTTTCAAAATTAAATTTACTTAAGGTCTAAGAGGCTATATTATTGGATAAAGGGAGCCAGCAGATGACAAAGTAATTTATATGAGTTCTTAGTAGATACTTAAACACCTGTAGCTAAGCTGACCTGCAGCAAACACATCTGTATGAAAGTACTGCTCTTGGCATTTGTTGCATGCTGTGTTTTGATATGCTCCTTAGCATATATTAGACAGGAGAAGACATACTTTTAAGGGCAAACCCACAAAATTTGTAGGTAAGCTTGTTTGCTTTTTATAGATGTGACAAGATTAAGTCAAATTTTGCCTCTTTTGGTATTAGAGACTGTGTTGGAATTTCACAGACTATAAATGAAGTAGGATTTAATTCTTTGGGACTGGAGGTTAGAGAAGTATGTTATACCCGATAAATTTGAAAATGTCAGATCTGTTTTTGTCTCAATGGATTTCTTGTCTTTTACATTCTCTTTTTTTTTTGCTTATAGGTGAGATTGTGCCAAAACCCAAAGCTTCAACTCAAAAACAGCCCACCTTATATACTTGACATTCTACCTGATACTTACCAACATTTGCGACTTATACTGAGCAAGTATGACGACAACCAGAAACTAGCACAACTCAGCGAGAATGAGTATTTTAAAATCTACATTGACAGTCTTATGAAAAAATCAAAACGGGCCATAAGACTCTTTAAAGAAGGAAAGGAAAGAATGTATGAAGAGCAGTCACAGG
Source organism: Buphagus erythrorhynchus (assembly GCA_013400855.1). NCBI lineage: Eukaryota > Metazoa > Chordata > Aves > Passeriformes > Sturnidae > Buphagus > Buphagus erythrorhynchus. Next base: position 42,949 of record VZTT01061164.1, read on the forward strand.
ACAGGTAAGTGAAATACTTGAATATGAAGTACATTATCTGGTCTGTCTGTGTTCTTAACAGTGTTGTCTGCAGCCATTGTGTTTTTTTGGCATTTTTAATTATTCAAAGAGCAGAAATATTTATTGCTTGGATTCATTGACCCTGCAGGTCAATCAGTAATTTGCTGGATTTGTTTCACTGTGTGCTCTTATCTGTCACTTTTTGACCTTTAAAACCAAGTGCACTTCCTTCATAAAACATTTGTTTCATTGTAATTACTTGCTCACAGGGCTTACAGTATGTAGTTTTTCCTGGGGTAGAGAGAGTGACTGTTAACTTGGATTGAGCTTGACCTTCCTCCCTACCCTTGATCCTTAAACTTTGTGAGCCATGATGGATATTGACTTAGAGTTTTCACAAGTGATGGAATGAAGCAAAACAATATTCACACTTTTCAGATATTATGTGATTCTATGGTAAGGTAATGATAATGTTAGTTTCATGCTGTGAAATTAAAGAATCCTAATGGGTTCTTGATTTACAGTGGTTCAGTTTTAATAAAAGGAATTAATGTCCACTTTATCTGCACTCTTGGTGGTAACTTAAGAGGTTTTTAATATTTGATTTGATTACCTAATATTTTGAAAAATAATATTCCAGGAAATTCTGTGCAAAATCTGCAATCTTGTTTTGGGAAGAGGGGGATACAACATGGTTGTGGCCATTAGTCTTTGCCTTGTGTGGTATTACTGTAAATCTATTCAAACGAAAGAGACAATGCTCTTTCTGAAGTCTCCTCTTTTTAAAGGAGATAGTGGGGAATGAGATGTCAAGTGAATGGAGGACTGAGTTCCTGCTCTTCTGCCTGCATTTGAGCTCTGAGGCAGGCACGGTGGCAGTATAGTTTTAGAGCTGGTGAAATTGTTGGTAGGAACAGTGAAATGTCTACATTCTTGTAAATGTCACTGCTGTTATGTTTGAATTATACATATGCTCCTTCCAGATCTTTGGCAGTGATTATAGCTACTCAGTCTACTGTGGGTAGTCTTTTGGGCTTCGTAAGGTGTCTGAAATTTGCTTGACATCTAAGGACTTCTTTCTTAAAGAACATCAAGATTGTCCAGATGTGAATATACTTAGGCAAAAACACTCGAAGAGGAGCAAAATACACTGTTTAAGGTGTTTCAGTGATCACTAAAGACTTTGATGAATGAATGTTATTTTTTGTGTTTAAATTTGTAAGTGTGTAAAACAGTGTTTTCACTGTAGATGCATTCTTACTAGAACTCCTGAGAGTTGTTCATCACTGAGCCTCTTGCTGCCTATTCTAGGCATCCCATTTGGTGTATGTACAAAAGTCATTGTGTTTCAAAGGACATATGAACTTGTTGTGACAAGTGAAATTTGACAGAAGTAGTTGGATTATATAAGCAGGTTTTATTTTGACTTACCTGTGTTGTATGAAACCCTAATCTAGCTATAGGCTTGCTTAAAGTTCGCAAAAAATTAAAGCAGATTTCAGTGTCGCTTTTTCAAAGTACTTGTTATAAGCTCTGTACAGTCGTTCAGGCAGTATGTTAGTAACTATCTAGTTGCTAGAGTAGCTTTTTTTCCAGTTACCCATCAAATTTCCTGCATTAGGATTATGATAGAAGGACATCTTTAGTGAAGCACAGAATTTTGAAAGAAGGTATAGTTAGCATATTTACTGTCTATTTGGGCCATTCTTGTGAGATGTTTGGAGAGGAGGGGTTTTAAAACAAATCATACTGATGAAGTGCACTGAACCACAAACTATTTCAGGCTTTTAAAATTAGTGTTTGAGAAGGTGACAGCTATTGTACTTTGCTTAACTGATGAAGCTGAGAGCTTGAGAAAAGGAGTGTAATAAAAATGTTTTTCTTGTGTTCAAATTGTTAGTCGTGTTTCTTATACAAATTGCATTCAGACTCTTGTCAGAATGCTAAAACAAAAAAATTGTAAGCATTACTTCATTGGATCATGACCCATGTCATTCCAAGTAAAAGTCTTTATCTTTATGATTTCAGTGCATCCTCTTTCATCTACTGGTGATGCTTAATCTGCATATGTGTCCTAGTTTTAAGGTGAATGAAGGTGTATTTGTTTGCTGAGCCATATGACTAAGTATCTGAGCCCTGCTAAGCAGTGCTTCAATATACTTGATCATGTTAATTCTTGGTAACTTAGCAAAAGAAGTTTTTAATGTGTTTGGCTTCTTTGCTTCCAAATATGCTTGTATTAACCTTATTTGTTGGCATTATAATGTAATTGTAGCAGTGATCATTTAAAGATTGTATTTTTGAAGATGCTTCTAAAATGGCTGTCAAATTGAAGTAGCAGTAGCAATTTGTAGCAGAAATATTGGGAGATAGTCAATTTAAAAAAAAAAGGTAAGGCAAATGTTGGCACCTGGACAGTTTCTGTGGTTTTCATTCTTCTTCTGTTTTGGTTTCTGTGTAAAAGGGCATCATGGAAAAGAGAAAAGCTTCATCGATCATTAATTTGATTGGTATCATTTTAACCTATTAGCATTATTGACTAATCTTCATTTCTATAGTGATGGTACATTTAGGAACCAGTGCCAGTATACATGTGATTTTATTTGTGTAATGACACAAAAATTACTCTATTGTGAATAATTTATCATAAATTTTAGTTTTCAAAGATCCTGTGAATGAATTTTAATTTTCAAAGATCTTGTGAATGAAACAAGTTAGAGAAGCAGCACTAATGCTGTGTAAGCTTTTGTGTTAGCCATTTGTACATAATCTGACTGACACAGTGTTGTTTTCATATCAAAGGCATATGATAGCCATTTAAGAGTAGTTGGTATTGTCATTCTGTACTCTGTTGGGTAAGTCTTGCTAAGAAGGGAGGATAGTTTGCCAGTTTGTTGTGCTTAACTGCATCTGTTTTCTGAGTATGGTGTGTTCTACAAAATTAGGTGTCTTCAGTCTTCTTGCTTAATGAAGTAAGAGGTAATGTCCATTAAGTTCTATAAACTGTACTAGATACAGGCTGCACAGAAGTCTATGAATGAAGTAATTTTACTTTTTGTCACAGATTTTACTTTTTAAAAGGTTATTAACACAAGCTTATTGTAATTACTGCTTCAGGCTCATCTACTCTTGAAAGGCTTTCTGTGTCTTTGAGGGTTTTGGGGTTGTCTTTTCTTTTCATTGCTCTTCTTTGTGCCCTTTGTTTATTGGGATGTAAACTAAGGCTGGAAAGCATCATTTTTGTGAAGTTCAAACTTCCTTCCCTTTTGCTGTATTCCAGAATTAGGCACACAGAAAAAATAAAACCTTTGTAGAATGGCAGTTTTTGAGACAAATGTGTTATCCAGGTGTAGAAATAATCAAGCACATAAGTATAATAATACGACTATAGGAGGAAAAAAAGTGGCAGTGGGGAGATTGCATTTGGATTCATTCAAGGTGCTGGACATAGTCTTCACTTCTTACTAAAAGAGACAAGTTGGAGGCTTCCTGTGATTTCCTGTAAATCATATCCTTAGAAGAATGGCTATAAAGTGGACTTATTCTCTGACTTTTAATATTTCTTGCCTTCTGCTATAGGCCCTTTATATGAGGAGAGGCAGGAAAGTATATAACCAGAGTGTGTACTTATTTTTAATATCTTAAAATGCTCCTTGGTTCAGCCAAAGTTGGTTGGCTGTTTGTTTTAAAGTGGTATTTCAGAAGTGGAAGGTGGATATGATATTTCTTAAGTAGTGGATGGTATGGATGAAGATGTCAAGTGGAGACCTGTGGTGGTTTTGTGGTCAGTGTAGGAAGGTGTGCATGAAGGAAATGTCAGAGTCCAAGAAGTCCTTCAAGGTGATCACAAAATCACTTCTGTTTCTGTTTAGAAAGCCTTACTAAATTCTCCCATGCATCTGGCCATTTGGTGTCTTGATTCAAATTGTGTTTCTATATTGTACAGCTTGCTTAAATGTTGCTGGAGAATTCTTATAGTCTCTTAAGTCTTCTGCAGAGGTCTTGTACCTGCAATTCAAATGATAGATCAAGTTCTCCTTTGTTACTGTTCACGTTGATTACTGGGTTTATAGAGTGTTCCATTTCTCTTCCTTAAGTCTGTGTTGACAGCTGTGATCAGTTGTGGTTCTTGGATCAAGTCCTTGAACTGGTACATTAAAGAACACACCATTCTTTCTGCCACAGAAATTTCTCACCTATTTCTCCTTACCCTGAATGTACAGACTTGATAGGAGGTTAAAACAGTATCAGGATGGATGTCAGGTGTGCCAGCTGTAATGCAGTAGCCCCTTTTGTACTTCTATCCTGTGGTAAGTGTGAGGTAACTTACCCTGCTTCCTTGAATTACCTCTGCTTATATCACAACCTTGCTGTTTTATTTATAGGAATTTAGGAAGTTTATAACTTAGCTTGCCTCACAACTTGTTTGTGTCTCCAGGCAGAGGAGGTTTTGTTGATTGTGGGAAGGATCAGGAAAAGAGTAAAGTTTTAATTCAGGATGATTTTGTTTGGAGAAGTTAAGATTGTTTTGGCTGATGTTTTTTTGTTAGACAAATAGGATGTACAGATTCAGAAAAGGATGTTAGTGGCCTTTTTCATAGAGCCAGTTTTGGCTTTTTGTTGACATCACATAGATAACTTGTTAATGGTCAAATAAAGGTTATGGGCATCCTGTGGTTCTGTTTTCCAAGCGTATTATGTAGTTTTTGGTCTCCAGTAAATTCTGAGCTAAGTTATACATGCCATCAATCTGTTGCTAAATATGGTATGTAAATCCCTAAACTTAAACTGTCTCAATACATTTTAGAGGTATAATATATTGACTGTAATCTTGCTGAAGCTGAGAGAAAGGAATCTAATATTTGTTTTTTCCTCTATTGTATTTATTTACCTGTATTTCTAGATGATTCCTTCACTAGATTTTTAGTAAAAGAAGTTGCCTTACTATGCTTGAAAGTCTTCCAGAGTGTTGGCCCATTGCTCCTGTGTGTCCCTACAAAAAGGAGGGCACTTTCTCTTTCAATGTATAATGTATGATAAGGTAATTGGGAATGGAACTTGGCTACAATAAATAGCCTCTAACAAAGAGGCTTCTGAGGAAAAGTGAGTGCATAACTGATTAGATGGGGTTGCATGGGAGGAGGAAATGCAATTAATTTTTTTTTTTAAGCTTTTATGTTATGGTGAGAATTTCCACCTTCTTCTCCCCTCCTGTTCCTTAGATGTGATGTAAAACCAGATGTAAACCAAACAGCTTTAATAAACCCTTTGGTGTACCTGACCCACATGAGTAGCTGAGCTTCAGTGCAGATTTGATGGAGCACAAGCTGTTTGCTATTTTTGGTTATAGTTTAAATTAAAAAAGGAACGTTACACAAACACACTTTTCAGACAAAGAGACTCTTGTTGCAGGGGGCAGGTGAGAATGTGTGGAGGTTACAAATGGTGGAGCAGTATTATGACAACTTGGTTCTCAGCACAAATGCAAACAGGCTGTGTGACTGCAGTTGTTGTAAGGCAGTATTTAAATTTTAGACTTTTTTTTTTTTTTTAATCATCTTCAGTGCTTGGGGACGAGTATTGTCAAATGAGAACAAAGGAAGTATTAGTACCAGAGTTACTTAGAGGCAACTATTTATTCAGATTGCAGAGGAAGAGAAGGATTTTAAAACCACAGAAAATCCTAATGAAAAAATAATGACTTGTAAATTCTCATAATTGATTTAGATCCTTGATTCATATCTAGTTGTGCAGAGGAGAGATATGTGCACTTTGTCTTTTACTTTTTGCTCTTAAAAAATCAGACAGCATTTTGTATGTTAGTGAAAGGTCTCTTTCAAATATTATTTTACAAGTAATGTGGTGTTGACAGTCATGTCTGAGTAGAGTTCAGCTGGTTGTAAGCGGATATATGTACAGTCTGATATTTTCCTTGTTGTCTTTTGTATAATTATTTATGCCTTATGAAATTGTGCATGATGCTGTTGACAAATTTTAAGGTGCCATACCATTTATATCTATTTTGGGCAGCTGTGAAAGCTCTCAGAAAGGTCATTTAGGTGAATCAGTCCTGTAGGCTTTCCATGTCTAAGTTTCCTTTATGCTAAAGCTAATGGTAGTTCTGCTGCTAGGATCATACAAAGTGACTGACATAGTTTTCTATATGATTTCAATTTGTCTTTAGAGCATAATATAGGATGGCACAATGGGACTGGGGGAAGTAGGTGGTTTTCTGAACACACAGTACTTTTGGTCAGAGATGTCTGGAAATACTCTGTTGCAGTGAGGATAGCAGTACCCATTTCTGGTCTGCAGCAGTTGTGTGTCTCACATCCCTTCCCCATACTTGCCTGCAGGGTCTGTGTAGGGAGCAGCTGTGCTTGTGGGGGTGGCCCCTGGTCACCAGCTATAAATGGAGCTGTGTTCTTAGGTATGATAAAGCCCAAGTTAGCAATTCTGGGAACTTTCTGAGGAGCAGACAGCAGTGACTCCTGAATTTAGCACGTAGAAAGGAAGGCTCATGTAATGGACCTGAATGCATCTTTTGTCAATCACTTTTCTATGTGCATTTGATTTTTAGAAAATTTGGTCTCTGCTTCTCTATCTCCAGAAGTATTCTATATTCAGTGATAAGCTATTTTTTTAGGGTGCCTTCAACGCTAGCCTGCATGATGGAAGCTGCTTGCCATGCAAGCAGGAGCAAAGATTATAGAAGAAAGGATCCATTTTTATGAAATGTATGCCTAAACTTATAAGCACATATAGTTTTATTTTTAGGCTATAAAAAGAAATGGTTTCCTTATTCTAATCTTCTGTGGCATTGTTTTCCATTAAAAATTAGAAACATGAAAGAATAAAAGTCTGCTTTTATTCTATAAAGAGATGAAAAAAAAGTTGGTAACAATCACTTTCAAGTGCTACACTTGCTGTTCAGTCAATAGAAGTTCTTTGAAAGTAAAGTAAATCCAGTTTGTAAAAACAGATATGGTGCAGTGGTAATCCTTTGTCCAAGGAATGCTTGATCAAAAAACTAGTCTAGAAGACATGCTTGCTATGCATTAAACCTATAGTAGACACTTTCACTAACCTGTAAAGAGTAAGAAATAACCTTCATCTGAAAAAGTGGCAGTATATGTTTATTTAACACAGTTAAAGTTTTAGTTCAAAACAAAAGTAACAGAGTGGGATATTGATAAAAAAGCTGATGGGTGGAACTACTGTATTTCATTCATTAAAATCTGGCATGCTAGGGAGTACTTTGATAATGTCATGGAATTTTAAAAATACTTTGTGGTCATTTGACTTAAGTTTTTTTTTCTTCCTATTCTGTTCTTTGCTTCAGTATAAAGTTAATTTACTTGAATCATAGTAAAAATAACACAGTTAATATAATTATTTAGCAAGTCTTTTTATCAGTGGCTGCACATTTGCAAGCTTACTTTGTCTTTACATACTGTGCAATAATACTGTGCATGCTCTAGAACAAGGCAAAGCTTTAATATGGTTAATTTGTATTGGAGGAACAAGGATTTGTGGTTAAAAATGTAGGTTTGTTGTTGTCTGCACGAAACAGTTTTGCTGCTTGCAAGATGAATATGTTGTCATGTTTCATTCTTTTATATTGAGCAATTCCAAATGATTTAGAAGTGTTTTCTCTTGAGAGCCAGTTTAGGAATATAAGTTGCTTGATTTGAAAGAAAATGTGATATTTACACAAAAGACTGTGTAATGAATAAAACTATTTAAAAATCCAAATAAACAGGATGAGTAATACATGGAAAGGATCAAGAGTAAACTCTAAAAAGAAGTACATCTTAACCCATAGTACAAATGGAAAAAGAAGTCAGTAAGTGAGGGATGAAACTTCCTGAGCAAGCAACGAGGTGACTGTCATCAGTGTCTTGCTAGTAATCTGGATGACTAAAAACATTTTTAATCTTTCTATTTTGAGTTCAACCAAGGTATTCATTTTGAAATGTTTTTATATTTGTCTCTTGCATATTGTAAAACATGGAGTACTTTTACCATCACTTGCTCAGATTTCATGTTGGAATTAAAGAGCTATCCTGTCTCCTAATGGAAGATTTTCCCCATAATTTGTTTCATTATTTAATTTTTAACATTGTATGAAGTGAAATACATATTGAATGTATATTGACTTTATTGTATTTATATCTTGCAAATATCTTGGCAGATCAGAAAACTGATGAAGAAGTAATTGTTCATTTTAGTATATTTGGTCATAATAATTATTATTTTACTTCTTCTGGTTTATCCAATGTAGAGGTAGATTTAACTGTATTTCTTCCTACTATGATACAAGACAATAAACCAAAGGGGAAACATAGAAGTAACAGATCCCTAAGAAACACATTTCTGAGATATATGATGAAAGATTATATACGTGGTAGCATATGGATTGAGCTTAATTTAATTTCTGTATAGGCAAGGTTGTTGTGATCTCTCTGTAAGAGGCCTTTCATTTATAATTCTTGAATTGTCAAACAGTGGAGATGTAATTTTAATATAGTATCTGATGCATTGTATAGATCAGGACTCCACTGGGGACCTGGACAGCCCACCTGATGAGCTAGTCTTTTACTGCTACTAGCTGATTTTTGGCAAGCTGTGACTCTTCAGTGGGAAAAAAATTTGGGGGAAAAATAAATAAATTTAATTTTTTTCTTCTACTTGATACCATTTGTGGGAGAGTTGACAAAACACACCCTTGCTTTTCCCTAAACTAAAACAATGAAACTATATGGCTTTGAAATTTGAAGCAACAGTAAAAAAGGAAATGATTCCTATTGTCTGTAGCAAAAGTGTGTCAAGATTACCTTATTTATTCCACAATTCTTACTCAAAGTTACCACTAATAATAATTTGAGCCTTACTTTGTTTTGTCTGTGATATTGAACAGATACGTTATTAGAAATAAAATCAACAACCATATCTCATTTAAAATATTAGCCCCAGTTTTGCATCTACCTTGCACAATGCAAATGTCTCTGGTGGGGAGGAATACTGAGCAATAAGGTATGAAAGTCTTACCAGCTCCTCATTAGCTGCTATCTCTCTCTTGAGCTCCAATCCCGTGTATTGCACTGTGTCTGTTTGTGTTGATATGACCAACAGTGGAAAATATCAAGACTCTTGAGAAAGTACTTGACATATTGCAGGATTGGATTAGACATGGAGTACTGACGGCAGAAAGAGAAGGATCCATGGGTTTGTTTATGAGTGAGTAAAATAAGGGTCTCTTGCAAATGCTGATTAATTATATTTGGAGCCCAGTGTTCACCTTTTATTCTAGTGTCTGTTGACTAACTTACATTCTTGGTTGAGGAAAGATATCCCCCAATTTAGTGTTCCCACAAACCCCAAACCACATGCTGCCGCTCGTTCCCCTCCTTTTCCCCTCTCCCCCCCTGCTGCAGCAGGTTGGAGGAGAGAACTGGAGACACAAAAGACACAGATGGAACAATTTACTGGGAGCAGCAATGAAGAGGAGCAGTACCAATGTTAATAACAAAAGTTTGCAGCAGGAGGAGTGCAGGGCTTGACCTGACTGCAGCCGTGTTCCCTCTGGCTCAGGACCAGCGTTCCCACTGCTCTGACCAGAAGGAGATGACCCAAGGTGGAATGGGAGAACATCGAGGTCCTGGCTGTGCCCCCTGTCCCAGCTACTGCAAAAAATTGCCCTGCCCTGGCCAGAACCAGGATGCACATTCAAATAAGTGAAACCTACATACTTAGTAGAAAATGTGTGATCATTCCCTAGCTTGTGGAGAAGATTATTCTATGACAAATTCTAGTCTTGATTACAGTAAGAATGAAGAAACATTTTAATAATCTTAATTGTTTCTTGTGTGTGTGCTAAGCCTCAGTAATGTTCGGATGGCTTTTACTAACCTCTTTATTTGCCCTGAAAAAAACCCAAACACTTTCATTGCTCTGTATCAGAAATCTTGTTACTTTTCAAGAGGTGATAAGTTCATTTGTTGCTTATCCCTCTTAAAATAGGACATTTTGGGCAATACAGTATTGTTAAGTAATGACTGCATAAGAAAAAATTTGCCTCCCGTTACAAATTAAAGGGCATTAATGTAAGACAGACAAATGTATTAGCATCTGTTTTCAAATTGTTCTAATGGAAAATGGTCCTTGGCCAACAGAGTATTTTGTGAACTCATTTCAGAGTTGATTCTGAGTCATGAATGTCTGTCATGGGAAGTATGAAATACAGGGTCAGTAATAAAGTGTCTTGTGCCCAAGAACATTTGTTAGAACAATGTTTAATTTTTTTTAAAAGCAGTCATTAATTGGCGAGACCTGACAGGTGTATATCCTAGAGCAGGCTTTTAGTTCTAACTGCTCTCCAGTGGGAGAATGTGAAAAGACAAAGGGAAACATCTTCAGATGTTTTTCATGTCAGCATTTTGAACAGTTTATGGGGCTATAAAGAATTAGTCGTTGTGTAACTTGTAAAAAATTAAATTATTGTGTTACCAGATTACTTTAAGGTTTAGTATCAAAATCCCTGAGCACCATTCTTACTTTTGGAGAACACTTAGTTTTGACCAAAGAAAGATAATTTCTTTGAAGTCAAAGTTTCAAAGTTTCAGCAAATATGGTGTGTAAGCCCTCCATCAGTGCACTTAGGATAGAGCTGTGTAAGTTGTATTTAATACTCTATAAATGTCATGCATTTTAGAGGGAAGGTTTAATGCAACAAATAGAGCCTGAAAATATTTCTGTTTGTTCAGATATACAGCCTGTTGTGAAAATCCTGAAGTGGAGAACCTATGTTCCAACTGTTGTTTGTCATTAAAAATGATGACAGTCTCTGTTAAGAACATCTGCTTGCCTAATGTGCCAGCAATAAAGGAGATGTCTGTTATGTTAACTTAGCTTGTTTTTGTCTCTTCATTTCTAAGTATTTGGTTTTAAAATACTAGAAAGAAACTAATCTTTTTGTGATGAGATTTTGTTTTAACTTTCAGCTCTGAAACACTATAATAGAAAAGGACATAATTCAGTTGCTAGATCATCTCAATAACACGGAGTTGGTCATAATGAATAGGCTATGTCTGTATTTTTTGTTCTGAGTTTCAACAGCTATGCTTCATTTCTAGGTAGGTTATTTTTTACTGGTTGCCCGAGTCATACTAGGTCACTTAGATGTAAGTATTATGCCATTTAATTTACAGTAGTAACAGCAGTTCCAGGTTTTTCTAGAATTAAGAATAGTATTTACAGTTACATGCTTTTTGGTTATAGCAGCAGAGTAATGGTGGGTGATAGGAGTGCTGATAAAGGCTTGTGTCTGTTCTGACTTCATAAGAATTTTTAATACACTTTGTAAGTGCATCTTACTGACAGCTCATTCCCAGTAGCTAATGCTCCAGCGGTTTTACAGCTTAATGATACATATTCTGTGCTGAAATTGGGAAAATACAGAAAATGTGGCATATATAGCCAATTTTTTTTGTCTTGCTTAGAAAGCCATGTGTCAGCAGGCTGAAATCCTTTCCTCCAGTATTCTTTTTAACTGGCTTCTTTAATATGGCAGACTGGAAGACTGTATTGTACTATTTTGTTCAGATCTCTGCACATCCTTTTTACTCCTTAATTCATAGCTGTAGCAAATACACAAAGATTAAAAGAAAAAAAAAAAACAAACTCAAAAGTATGTAGCATCCTGTTCATGTGTTTCCTTTTACTGTTAATCCCTGTAATTAATGCCCTATGAGGAATGGGGCTCTAATCACTTACAGAGCACAGTCGTGTAGGAGGACAGTGCTCATCTGGGGAGTGTCCAGCAGGATGGAGCAGGGGTGACCCAGTCAGTGCCCAGCTGTCCCTCCAGTCTGTGCTTATGTGTGCTCATTAACTACACCCATGTATGGCTGATGGGCTTGTAATGGTTATCTGAAAGGAATCTTGCCTTATGAACTTAAGTGCCACTGAAGAAAGAAAATAAGGCTTGCTTATTTTCTCTCGTTTTTCCACTTCCACTGGGAGGAAGAAAAGGATGGGGGAGGGAAGCTGTTCTGTGAAGATTGAGGATCTCGGCAGTCACTTTGAAATAATCTCTAATGAATCCCAATGCCAGGAAGAGACGTGTTTGAACACCACATACCTGTTTTTTTAGTGGCTCAAGGGGAATATGAATACAAAATGCTTTTCTGAAAGTGCAAAATGTTTTTTTCAGGGTTTTCATTTGTTTGCACTGCATGAATTTAGTGTTATTAATGCTAAATTGTCATGGATAACCTAAAAGATAAATGTAGTTTTTTAGAGTCCTTCGATATATGTTTAAATGGACTCAGAGGACAGATTTTTGGATATTTGTTTTAAAAATCAGTCTTTTATTTAGTGATTTTTGAGAATGCAATTTGTTATTGGAGTGGATAACTGGAAGGACTTTTGACATTCCATCTAAAACTTTTAAGCCCAGTGCACCCAGTCTATTGGAAAGGGTAATAGCTGGGGAAATATTAGTGAAATAAACTAGCTTACGTTTACTCAGCATAAACAAAGCAACAAAAAAGAGCAAGACCCATCTCTTGGTGTCTGTTTTAACATGGTAAAAGTGTCTAGTGGCTAAATCCTTCAGACATGATGGAACACAAGTGTCCTGTAGTTTCAGGCACCTGTTGGGAAAAAGAGATATGTAAATGTACTGTTCCTCTGTTTATTTGCACTTCGTTTTCGAGTAATGTTGTAGTATGCAGAAAGTCTTTCCAAGGCAGTTTTTTCCTTGGACAGTTATTTGTTCACTCTTTTTTTAAGCCTATTAAGGAGTTCTGTTTGGCTTATGCTTGGTGTGCCTAAATAAGCTGGGATGGGGCAAGTAAACCTTAGAGTAAAATCAACTGAAGTCTGTGAAGACATTTAAGTTGTGGATATTCATGGATATGCAACTTAAGATACCTGTCATATCCTTCTGTACCCTTGTGGAATGCTAGTTCCATGAATGCCAGCCATTTGCTGTATTAACAGAAGAAAGTGTGTTTGTCAGTGGAAAATTGGTGTATGGGTCAGAGTTGCCAAGAAAAGGAAGAAAAATGTCTCAAAGGATGTATCATGTTCTTTTTACCTTTCTGTGTATTTGTGTCTGTCTCTTACAGCTTTCCTGCGTGGTAGCCTTTCTTGTTTGTTTTTGTTTTTAAAAGCTTAGCTAAGAATCTGGAGTGTAAGCAAATGGAAAGGTAGTGCTGATTTTAGTACAGCTCCCATATATTCTATTCCTGTATTTTCAATTTGCTTTGTGTAACAGCAGATGGTCCATCTATTGTTTCATTATTCTTTTGGGAGTCTGACCCTCTACAGTGGATGTGTGCTTTAGTGGAAAGAGAATAACTGAAGTAGGTCTGTTTGTAATGGATGTAACGCACTTTATTAAACTGTCGATGACCTGTGCAATTCTAGCTCTTAAGATTTATTTTTATTTGAAAGCTTGATATTATGAGTAAATTCTGTCATCAAGGTGTTTTTTTCTTTGTTAAAGTGTCAAGGGTAGTTTTGATTCAAAAGGATTGTTTGCTGCCATAAGTGCTGTTTTGTGAAATGGCATAATTTTACCATATGCCTTGGGTTTCATTTGAGATACTATGAATAAGCAGTGTGAGTGCTTTGAAAGAGGCATTCCTGCTGTCCCACATCAACCATGTGGGCTTTCAGCTAAGCTTCCCAGGAAGACAGCAACATATGTGTACACAATGTGTGTATTATATTGGCGCCCACTCACAGTGTTAAAGATGTGTCAGCATTTCCAGAATAGCTCCCTATTTTAAGAGCCTTGTTTTAGCCTGCATGTGAAAGTTGTCTGTGTTGGAACTTTACACACAGTCTCAGCCATTGTAATTTTCAAGTGTGACTTTTTGCCAGGTGAATATAAACTGAATTAAATTAATGTATGCAAATTGAATGGAATACATCTAGAGGCGTAGTGTTGTGATAGGCTTTTAACTCTAAAGCAGTACCTTATCATTAAGTGTACTGAAGCTATAGTGGATACCACTGTTTTTGAAGAATTGTAAGAGATTTGTGGTAAAAGAAGATGGTCTTGGACTAGTGGCTGTTGTCTAGGCTGAAAAGCACTTATGTTTTTCTAGTAATCATGTTTGAGTACAGGGAACTTCCAGTTTCACTGAATTTCTTTCAGCTGATTGAGGTTCCATCATTGTAATAGTCTAGAATTAATTGGTGTCTCCCATATTTGTCAAATCAGTCTTTTTTAATATACTGAGAAATGGGGTAAGTCTGTGGCATAGTTTTTGTATTTGAACTGTGTTCCCCCAAGTTATGACGTTTTCTTGCTGGAAGCCCTTGCCTAATTGAGAAACCATCTTGTTTCATACACGCAGCTGGGCAGACCGACAGGACATGCTGATTCTGTAGAGTGTGGGTGGCTGTGTAGGAGCAGAGTTCAGGCTGGATGTTGAAACAGGCAGACTTCAAACATTTCAGTTTGTGTGCAGGAACAATAAGTTGCTACTATAGTTTCAAAAGCTATATGCCGTAAACAAAATGTTGTTGTGTTATAGCTTGGGATTTACTTATGTGTGATTATATTTGCTGGACAGAAGTTTTACTTTAAATGAATGTGTTTTCAGCCCTCTTTAGCTGAATGCCATCTACAAGCTTCCATATAAATGGCAAATGGTTTCATTTGAGCAACAGCAGGCCAACAAGACAAGCCTGCAGTTTGAAGATAAGCAAATCAGTGTTGTTCCACATTTTGAAATCTGAGTTGAGAACTGACATCCCTGGAAAGAGCTCCTCTGTACATCCCCGATAGGAAAGGTGGATGGGCAGGACATTACTGTAAAAACGCTTCTGTTATGCAGCTCTACTGATCATGTTAGGACATCCAGTAGTCCCACATTTCTGCAGTGGTAGATTACTCTAATTATTGTTTTTATATGGACTGAATCCTGTTCATGACTTACTTGAACCTCTTGAGAGGAGCTAGATGTGCAATACATCAGGTAATACGCATAGTGACAGCAAGTATGCAAATTACTGACCTTAGTTTTTGTGCCTCTCTTAGGAAACAC
Organism: Buphagus erythrorhynchus; assembly: GCA_013400855.1. Lineage (NCBI taxonomy): Eukaryota > Metazoa > Chordata > Aves > Passeriformes > Sturnidae > Buphagus > Buphagus erythrorhynchus. Next base: position 58,014 of record VZTT01061164.1, read on the forward strand.
CAGTTAATATTGATAAAAGAATATTGAATTGACAGAAACGTGAGATTCTCTGTTTCTGTTCTGCAACTCTGTCAGTACACTCCCACAAACTAACCATTACCCTTACCCAAATGTCAAAGTATCTTCTAGAACCTGAAACTTTGACTGCAAAGGGCAATGAGCCCAAAGGCTCACAGAGGATAAGTAGTGTAACCTTTTGAACCTTTTTGGGAGTGGATGGAGGTTGCAGGGGAAAGAATGATCCAGGTGATGACCTGTCTTGGGTGTAATCAGGTAGCTAGCAGGGCTCCTAACACGTTAATGTGTTGGATACAAAATCCAACTGCCCTTCTGATTAGATGAATCACTGTGGTCTGAGTTCCTTTTAGTGTTAGTCCACGAGAATTGTGTGTCTATAATGAAGTTTACAGGTCACTAAGGCATTAAATCTTGTGTAAAGATCTAAATTAGAGTGCAATAAGTATGCATAGATGGTCAGCCACTACTGTGTCCTGCAGTAAATAGCTTTGCAGGTTGATGGCCATAATTTGTGATTAGAAGGTCTGTGTCTTTTTCTCTATCTGCAAAATGTGATTGTTTACTTAATTTATTCATGCTTATAAGTGCTTCTGTCTTTTTAGCATCAGATTGCACTGATATCAGATTAAATTCCTTTGGCTGAAGTCTAAGCTCACATTTACATGTTTCCTCTGAATGGTCCATATCAGAGATAGAGGGAACCTGCACAAACCTCAGACAAAATCAAAATTTCTTTAGGCCTTTACTTTTTAAGATGCCATCTAATAATACTTGAAACAGTGATGGGTGCGTATACAAGTCTGAGTGTTTGACAATATTCTGGAAGTTTTGAGAGTAATTTAAGTTTCATATAGATTTGATTCTGCTTAATAAAGTGTACTTGGTAGCATACTAGTTTTATGTATCCTTTTGGAGTTTTTCATAAAGATTGTACACTTTCTGGGTTTAATATTACAAAATTAATTTTCATTTATAACAGCACGTTCCTTTAAAGAGTAACTAGATGGATGATAAAATGCACACCAATCATGGTAACAAAAAAAGGTGTTTGTATAGCCTTGGAGTAGTCATATTTCTTATTTTGCAACTACTTTCATTTCTGTGTAAGTCCTACATACCCTGGAGCTCCCGCTGTAATGGTTCTGCCTCATTTTCATAATTAGCCTTCCCTCCCCACTGCAGTGTTGCTAAAATGTCCCCAGGGTTCCTTCTTCCGTAAGGCTTGATTCCCCTGTGAATTTAGGATGAATGTATGGCCTCCTGGGGAGAAAAAATAATATAGTCAGCAATTACAGCTGTCCATGAGTGCAGTGTTATAACATAGTTTTGCACTGACAGCTGAGATTTTATATACTCTTTAGTTTATAATGGAAAGAACTAAGTAGTAATAATGCTGTCCCATCAAGGACTATTCAAACAATCACATGCCCTTAAATAGATACTCTTTCATCTTTGAATAATTAGAGAACATTTCTGTTTTGCCAGTCCAGCAAATGTTCACCAGACCTTCACAAAAAGCTTACTTTATTCTTTTTGATGTTGTTAATACTTGAATGGCAGTTTTATGTGTACAGTACTTTAACTCTTCAAAGTGGTGTTACGAAGGGTAGTTAGGTTTTTATGTTCAGACAGATTTATTTTTAAACTACCATACTTTAGCTTTTTAACTTAGATACTTGATTACACCGAGAGTTTTGCTTTGCTTCACAATTCAGTCTGCCCTGTCTAGTATCATTTGTTTGAAGAAATCTGCACATGAACCATTAGAACATAAGTACTTGATACAGCCTGAATTTCTGCTTTCCAAATTAAAGAGTGGAAAGCTTTTCTCACTGTTCTCTTTGCAACTAAATATAAATAAGATTTTATCTGCAAATTATTTTAAATTAGGGTTCCAAAGTGTGGGGCAAAGCAATGCAACAGAGATGAATGTTAAACAAAGACCAATTTGCTTCTACTTCTCACTAAGTGGGGTGAATTTGGTGCAGTCAGAGTTGGGATATATTACACTGGGCTTTGTGTTGCTTTTTTAACAGTTTTAAAAGTCGTTAGCTATGGCGAGAGAGAGTCAAAAGATAAAAGCTTGCAGAGGAGGATGAAGGAGGGGCAAGATACATGAAGTCTTGACTGACCCATGCTTGAACCTGATATCTTTGTGGCCTGTCACTTTTTGGTAAATCAGTAAGCATGACATGAATAGCATTATTCTGTTTTCTGTTATAACATTTAGTAGCACATGATCCATTATTTAGTTTGTGTGAAAGCAAATGACCCCTCAGATTTCTTTATCTTTGAATCTCTTTACAGATAGAGGCATAGTCATTTAGAGTACTTAGTCAAATTATTAAGAGTTCATGAGAAAACACACAAAATGCATGTCTTAATTTCCCCTAGCTATATATGACCTCAGTGTTTTGTTCCTGAAAAAAATCAACATTTAGTCAATAGCTCTCTCCAAGGAGTGCTTCAAGTGCGTAATCTAATTTGATTCCATTTTGTTTATGGTACCTACTTAATCTGAAATTTGTGGTTAAATTGGAGAATGAACTAAGTTTATGTACCTCTTTTAAGTCAAAGCTAGTTGGAGGGTTTGAGTGTTCTTTGCAGTGAAGAATGAAATAAGATTTATTAGACAGCTGAATGTCTATTCAAATCTATTTTACCCACCAGTAAGTTCTAATTTGTTGTGTTCATTTTAACCTAAAGTGATCTAATTAAAGTACTTTGGTTTTTCTCTGTTGCATACCATAAGTTTTAAAGGAAATGCTGGACAGTGACTGCTGACCAGAAATCATCTGAGTTGTGAGACCCAAAACTGCTGATTCTGCTACTCCTGCCACCATTCCTTCCAAAAACTGTTTGTTAGTGCGTGCTTTTGGATGTCAGTGCACCTTCTGTTTTGCAGGACAAACCGTGCTCATTTTCTGACAAAAGCTGCCTCAGTAACATATCTGGGGAATACAATGCATCACAATTTGTCAACGCACAGTTTTGTTTCTGAGAAAGGTGGTATTACCCAATGTATTTGAGTTTGTGAAGTTACACTCTATGTGTGATACTGACAGAGGGACCAAGTTAAGGATTAAAGAAGTTGAGCTTTTGCTTTTCTCATATGGAAGTGTTTTGAATTGGAGTGCATGGGGAAATAACCCCAGCTGACTCAAAATATGTCTTAACAGAACTGCATTCTCTGGTTTTTATTATATTACTTATCTCACTGTTGGAGATGCAACTGCTCTAAATTTTAATATCTGACTCAGCAAAATAGTTTTATAGCACTTAAGATTTTTTGTCAAAGAAACCCCTCCTGTTTAATTTTGGCATCATTGTTTTAATAAGCTTATATGATGAGTTAGTTTATATCAAAGTTAATACATGTTTTCATGTCTGTCTAAAACTTGACAAACTATGAATGCACTTCAAGACATGTTTTTTAAAAACATTTTAAAATAATTGTTGCATTGTGTTTCTGAAATTTGATTCAGAATCATATCTAGTAATGTTCAATGTGTAGATAAAGACTTGGAAACATTTGATTCCCACCTTCACGTGCCAGTGGTTTATATATTTTACGCCAAGACCAACCTGTTAGTGTTATGTGTGAAATAAGTATAAGTGGGATTTTGGTCATATTCCTGACTCTTATATAGTATTTAGTTCTTAATACAAAAGTGCTTTTGGATTTTTCTGCAACTAGAAATTGTGGAAATTGAAATACTGAGAGGTGTGAAAGTAATTTTCCTTGTTCAGAGCAGTGTCAGGAAGATGTCTCCAGATCTTCAGGCTTTTGCTTTGATTTCTGTATTATACCATGCTAAAGATTTTTGTGCTTCCATATTTTTATTAAGAAGGGGAGGATACATAAGAAGATATTTGCCTTTGTTAAACCCCTCTCTGATCTAAGGATTTGCTGTAAGACCAGGGCGATCTTTCCTGGAGAAACCAGCACATTTGATTTAGAGTTACTAGTACAAATTTGCTTTTCATGTGGATAGCTACCAAGCTGGATTAAAAACTCTTTAGACATTGCCTTTTATCAAACATATACACAGTGGATATAGTGAATAATAGTAGAACCACATTACATAACTAAATTTCCATGAATTGCTAGATTTTTCTGATTTTGGTCATTAAGCAGAGCAGGAGTAAGTGAACTTACCAGTTGTAACCATTTCTTTTTAACTGGTTGAAAATGGGGGAATGGACTGAGTTTCTGCTACAGTAACAGGAAATAGAGCATTTTGGGGTTACTTATATGTACTACAGGTAAGATGCAATGCAGTGGTTTGTAACAACATGTGAAAAAGGTGCCAAGTTGAGCAATAGGTATCAATGACTCACTGGTGATTAAACCTACATTCATATTACCACTCTTGTATCTAAGTATTCCGAAGTCTGTGAAGAGGAGGTGAAGGTTTTAAAGCTAAATGGAACAGTTTTCATTTCCAAAGGTCACACTGAATTTTGTCTTCAGCTGTACTGAATGTAGAAACGCTGTTCTCAAAATGATCTTGCCTGCCCTTGGAACAGAAATGGTTCTCTTGGAGCTAGCTCTTGTTGCTGTGCCTCTCTGAGTGTAGGGAATGCTGCAGCATCTTATGTGGAGTGTGTCCATTTTCAGTGCAGAAATGCTCCTGGCTGAACTGCAGCTTTTGAACAGATAGTACTCCAGGACGCAGTTGGGAACACACAGAAACTAGTTTTAAACTTCAATTCACACAGCTTGGGAATTGGGTCTTGTGGGAATCTTCTCTCTTACTCCTTTTTGAGTTGATATTTATTTAGTTAGTTTTCTGTAATGGAAATTCAGGTTTTTTTCTGAAAAAGTGATGTTGTTATCTTTCAGCAGTAAACTCCTTAATTTTACTTCTTGTCAGACTTGCATTTCCAAGTGGATGTGCTGATCTTAGGATTTGCAAAACTGAATTTGGAAGGGACCTCTGGAGATCATATGGTTCACCCTCTCTGCTCAAGCACGGCCACCTGGGACAGGGGGGAGAGAAATAATTAATTCTCTTCACAAGTTAGAGGAAAGGTCCATGTCCTGTCTTTTCTTGCAGAGGGAAGTCATAGCTATGTATAAATAACTGTCCTAAAATGTTATCTAGTAGCAGCTGGCATCAGATAGATTTTTTTTTTTNGTTTCAGTTTAACACTTACTGAGTATGTATCACATAGACTCATGTGAGTGAAGTTAACAGGATGTCATGTCGTTTATCAATAACAGAGATTTCCTGTCCCTTTTTCCCCCTGCCACCCTTTTTTTTTTTTTT